>VYZR01073533.1:1317-21293 GCA_013400675.1 Oxylabes madagascariensis | reverse complement strand
AGTAACGAATGAAAGGTCTACCATGACTATATAATAGTTTAAAATACAGCTTTGTCTGTCTTGACATCTGCATAGACTAAATGAGTTGTTGAAGTATTTGCGCAGTTTTACAGAGTATGTTAAGTTTCAAGACTTACACACAAAAAAATATTCATTTGGTTACATGTTGAAATATAGAGCCAACAATAACTTTGGGACTTATTAAAAGCAGGCCACTGTTTTAATGGGAAAATATTTTTATGCTATGAGCAATAATGATTTTTTTATAAGTCTTGTAAAAACTCAAAGAAGAGCAGTGAAGATTTTTGGGATGGATGAATTTTGCTGCTCTTGAGTCAATTAGTATAATAAAATATTTGTTTTGAAATGGACACAGCACCTGTTTCATTTACTAGCAGAAAAGCTAGAACTTTGTTTACAATTTTAGTTGTAGAAAGAGGCTATAAAAATCAAAGATGAGCAGGGGTTAATTGTTGTTCTGGGACATGCTACTTGTGGGTATCCTGGAATTGTCCATTTCTAATTGAAACATCAGCTACCTGGCAAGATTTTGGTAATACACTAAATTATTACTACGGAAGGTATTTCACTCAGTCTGTCACACTGCATTAGGTTGCCATTGAAGTGCCTCTCTTGGAACTGCCCTTTTGTCTGGAATTCTCCTGATATACAGCAAAGTTTCCAACCACACTGAGACAGCAGTTTTAGTCTGAGGTTATGTTCAGACAAACTGTTACAGCCGCAGTGTTCCTGTGAGCAGGTTCCCTTCCCATCCTGTTCAGTGGAGCTGGGCGATGGAGATTTGTGCCCACTACTGAACCACTTACTGAAAATACCCACAAACAGCCTAGGCTGGTCTCTGCCCTCAATTCCAGACCCAGTTTTTCACAAAGTGAAAAGGCAAGGCAAGGCAAGGCAAGGCAAGNAGGAAAGGAAAGGAAAGGAAAGGAAAGGAAAGGAAAGGAAAGGAAAGGAAAGGAGGACCTGTATTTTGGCAGGGGATTTGACTAGTTGCTGGTTTTACCTTAGCAACTTGTACTCAAGGCATTTTTTTTTCTCATTTCTAGCAGAACTTGACCATTCAGTATTACAATATGTTCCTATTGGGAGACAGTTGTTTCATTACTTTGCTTTCTACTGCATATGAAATTTAGACTGTAATGTGATAAGCTTCTGTTTAGCTTTTGCTGGATCCATTCCACTGTTTTGTCCTTCATCTACACTCTAATGGTAACATGGCTGGAGAAATGTGGTATTCTGAAATTACAGAAGGCTACATTGTTGGTTTGGGGTTTTTTTTTTCATATTTGTTGGAAAGATACTGAACTTCAGAAAAAGCTACAGTTGTGGTGAGAACACTTAAAATAGAGCAGTGTCTGCTATAGCTTCTGCATGTGTGGATGGTGTGGGTGGGAATTCCCCAGTAGCTGATGCTGTGTGCAACCCTGAGGTGTTAACTCCTTCTCATATGGTGACAACTGCATCTATCCTATTCTATACCGCAGCTTCTCCAGACAAATCTTCTTCTGCCAAATGACTTTCTACCTTCTTCAGTGTTGAAATATACTAATTTCTGCCACCTTCTCTGCCTCAGAGAATCTGTGTCTATGGCCATATGGATATAGCATCCCAGATCTTTCATGTGCAGTTCCTATGGACAGTCACACAATCTGTGGTGGATGTTTAGCTCACCTGAATCAACCAATCTAGTTCCATAATCAAAGATTCATAATGCTTAGAACTGATATACATCCACCTATCAATCATGGGAATTTCTCCTAGCTTCCACTTCCATTCTGTTTGTCTCTTCAATGTCTTTTGACTTGGCTGTAAGCATTTTTTACAATATTTCTTTCATATTCCTGTACTTCTAAGGAGAACTATTGCAACACACATTTGTAACCCCTTCTGTCTGTCTATAGCTCCTCAGGGTAAATATTTCACCTGTCCTCTAAGTTTTAATGATGGCCTTTTCTCTTTTATCTGAAACAACTGTAAAAAAAATTGCCTTTTTCTGGAAGGGTAATTGAAACTCAAAATGATCTTTGTTGCTCCTTATATTCCCTAGGAGTCTTAACAGGGTAAATTTACATTATCACTTCCCAGGCAAATAATAAGTCTTATAGACTCCTTAATTGATTCACCTCTTTCCATTCGACCACAGGTCACTGGCACATCAACAAATATGGTAAGGTTAGATGGGAATTTGCAAAAAAAAGGTATTTTTTCCCAATAGCTGTTTATCCGTGTTTTTGCACCTGGGGATAAATGTGGAATAAAACACAGTGCATGCTTGTGAACAGCTCTTGCAAGGCAACTGATCTGAGATGCCTCAGATGGTGATTTGTTTGTTTTCTAGCATTTTTAAGATACCGTTGCTACTTTCTGTATGCAAACAGGGAAAAATATTTAGTTGTTTCAGATGTCAGAGCTGTTTCTTTAACAAAAAGAGTTTCTCCTTCAGACTTCGACAAAGATGTGATTTCTCTTCCTGTGGGAATTAATTTAGACATACCTGGAAAATAGATAACTTTTGTACTTACTAGTCTATTTCAAAATACCCAAAGAACTGAGCACATTTTAGCCTACCTGCTCATTGCTACTGAACAGAGGAAGGACATGGAGCTGGTGGCTGGGAGATGCTCTTTTGCTGCTTTCTCACTCAGAATTTATCTGAGTGAGAACAAACATCAGGATCAGTTTTTACAGCTACATTTTAAAGGCCTTTTTTAGACATTTACAGTTGCCCACCAATACTCTGTATGCACAATATCCCGAGGCACGTCATCTATATTCATTTCAATGGAAGTTAGGAGATTTTGGAACTCCTTCTGCATCTGTTTACCCATACACCCTGTGAGAAAATGTATTTCAATCATGCCATTGGGCTAGGGGCACTGTCAATGCACTTAACTCATCCTAATCCTCCCCACAGCATATTAAAATTGCAAACTCACCTAATGTTTAATTGTGCATTAAAATGCGTGGATTTATACAATGTCTGTGTTTATGTAGCTCATATAGAAATATGCTGAGTATTTTTTAGATTGCAAAGTCACAAGCACAAAAATTAGAGTAAATCTGTTGTATTTAAATCTTTGCTACTCAGTGTATGGCTCCAGACAATTGTTATAGCTCGTATTTGAAAGCCTGCATATCCTATGCAGAAAAAATTAGCTCCTGGACATGATGCAGTTCTCCTCACCTCAAACTTCAGAAATTGAGATGAGGTAGTAGAATTATTATAGTAATTATTATAATATTAGATTACAAAGAGAGAACCAAGATTCTTCCTTTTTTTGTTTGTTTGTTTTGTTTTGTAGGGATTTTTGTTTGCTTGGTTGGTTTTTGTTTTGTTTTGTTTTTGTGTGTTTTTTGAGGGTTTTTTTTGCCTTTTTTTTTTTTTTTTTTTTTTTTTGGGGTTTTTTTTCCTTTTTTTTTTTTTTTTTTTTTGTTTGTTTGTTTGTTTCATTGTTTGTTTTGTTTTGTTTTTTCTTCTTGGAATTAAGCAACATTGGGGAAAATGAGGGTCTCTTGAAAAATTACTATTTTTTTTACTTGGGTATCGCATTGGAATACCTTGATCACCTTGAGTTACCTTGATCACCTTGTTTGTGGGTATTTTCAATGCCTTGAGTTTATTTTATATTACAATGTATGGAGATAGTCAATCTACAGAGAAGTTATAGCCAAAAGAAGTGTAGTAGAAGCATGTAAGATAAGTAAATTTACAGTTAATTCCTCTGTATTTTCACATGCTAATTTATTTGGGATTCATAAGTTAAACCTTAACTCTGTATTTTCTGAATTTAGTAACCTAGTTTAAGATAATTGCACCATCTATAGGATTAATTTTTTATTTCTCACTCTATGTTTCTGATATTTGCTTCTACTCACATATCTTCAAAAGAGAAAGCAGCTGATTAGTTCTTGTTTTCTGTTTAAACACATATATGCTAACATTAACACTTGACCAATGTCAAGACAGAGTTAAGGTAGACTGCAGAGATGAGTAAATATAAGGCAAAAACTATGTGCTTTGGGATCATGACATCTTTTCAATATTTGAAAAGAACTGCTGCCAGGACCTCCAGGCTGATTCTCAAGGGAGAGGTGTGGAGAAACTTCTGGCTCTTGATTGAGACTTCAGCTCAGTGAAAATTAAAACACTGAAGCCCACAAGGAAACTATTGCCAAAACCACAAAAATTGGACTTTTTGCTGAATAGAGCCTATAGAAAGTAATCATTCTGAGTTTAGAATGCAACCAATAGTTTGTTTCAGCTGAGCTCAAGTTTGGAATGATACATTGTTGTGTCTTTTTACCTGCTTGAAAAAGAAGCTCTTAAATGACAAAAAACTTGGTGCCCTCTCTGTGACCTTCATGTTACTGGGAAGAGTTTCCCACTGATGACAAATAAACAGTAAGTTCACCCCATTACACCTGTATAGCCCTGCTCAAAGTAATGTACTTCTTTGTATCTCCATAAAGGCCACAAGCGCATGTGAGATTTAAAAAGAGGAGCTTAGCCAATGAAGTGTGGAGAAGCCTATATCTTACCAAACCAAATAAGATCTCCAGCAATTTGAACAAATCTTGTGCTGGGACCTTCAGAAGATAAATACTCATCCATCCAGCTCCCTTCCTGTTTTGTAATGTCTCCCTGTCTAATTTAATAAATGCTTTCTTGCTGTTTCTTGGCATCTTCCAGAACAAGGAATGTAAACTGAAAAGACCATGGAGACTCGGGTTGGCCCAGGACTGCACAATGAATAACATCAGGAGACACAGAGACGGATCTGTCAGCCCATACCTCTTGCCACGGCCTCTATGAGGAAGGTTGCTCAGTGCTCTGTGAAGCAGACTTTTGTTATACAATAGTTAAGGCACATGAAAGTCAGAAGATAAATGCATGCTCTAACAGGTCAGTTGCTAAAACTACTACAGCACAGAAAAAAAAAATCCATAAGTATCAACAGGAAAGGTAATGCTGGAGAGAAAATAATATAGCACAATAAGGATTGCCAAAGAATTATTGACACTATTTTATGACACCTTCAGTCAGGTAGAACATGCCAAGAAAGGACAGTCACTGCTGGATAAATATATTTTATTTATTTATAGTCTATAGTTGTCTATTATTCTTTAAATTAATGAATGTGACAGTTGCTCTCCAAAGTGAGCACCCAAACTTTTGATGTCTAAATTGTTTAAAGTTTCAATAATTCCTTTTTAAATAGTATATCTCAAAATATACATGAAATTCATCTCTCTGTGAAGTGGACTTTCTACAGAAGGCCTGAGATTTATTTTTTATTCATTCATGGAAGAGTCATTGCTGTAGATGCACATAAGAAGGTGTACTTAAAACATTCATTAATTCTGCTTCTGGGTGGCCTTGGAAAACTATGAAGACTCTTCAGACTCTAATATTTTGCCTCCATGTAGTTTTGCCTTTCAGAAATAGATCGGTATTGTGTACATGTTCATACAGCCTATTCCTGGATTTTTGAACTATCACAAGAGAGTATTGTATAAATAAAAATTCAATGTTGAATGGCATTTATCTGCAGGTTACAGAGCCCTTTGTAGAAGACGAAAAGCTTTAAGGGCAAAGGAGTACAATGTAGCGTGCAAAGAACAACATGGTTTCTAACATTGCCACTGGGGATTAGGTATTCCTGAATGAGATCAATTTGGTAGATTTTAGCCTATTTGTCAAAGAGGGCAAAGCTACTCTTACTTGTTGTTGAATGATTTGAAATTTATGCAGAAAGACTAATGAATTCTTATTTATTCATATAATTCTTCATGACCTGTTTCCAAAATTCTGTCTTTACCCCCTTCTTATATGGTCACCAAAGGGTTTGGTTTGAGGTTTGGAGAACATTTCAAGAGAGCACAGCCCTCCCTAGATCCAAGTGCTATTCAGTGCTCCTCAGGACTAGAGTACCCACCAGTACTCACTGGCTTACATGCCCCTTTCCATTGATGTACTGCAGTCTGTTATTGTTACCACTCCTTTTGACTGTAAAGTTCAGGTTAATGGAAGAATATCCTGCATCTTCTTTAACTGCCTCAGCCATACAATGAGACCTGGGCAGTGCAACAGCAGAGCAACAGCAGATTGCCACCACAGACTGCCAGCCCTTTGGGAAATACGTGGTTAGAGTTCTTGAGGTACCCTGAAATCACTTGTATGACTGGAAGACCACTAAGATGAAGGTAAATAACTTCTTTTATTGTGATGCAATTCATAAAAAAAATAATCAGTTTGAAAAATAAAAATAAATTGAGATAAAGCCAGATAAAACTAAAGATTGTATCTAGGGACATGGAGGTATCCACAGGCCTTACTGACCCTGGCCAGCCCTCTCAGGTGCCCCCAAACTCTGCCCACAGCCCAGGGCCCCATTTCACCCCCTCAAGGCCATCAGCCCCTGCCCCAGAACTGCCACAGCAGGGCAAGTTCCCTGCTTTGCTCATCCACTGAGTCAGGCTCACCCACAAGCCTGTCCCAGCCTCTCCTCAGTCCATTCCCGAGGAGGTGCCCAGTGTCCAGGCCTGGGGCTGGTCCTGCTGCCCCCAACTGCCCATCCACCTCCCATGGAAGAGTCCTGTGGCTCTCAGTGCCTGACCCCAAGGAGCCACTGGCCCTCATGGCACATTCATGACATAGCCAGTTCAAACTCAGGTGAGGATATAGGCATTTACAGAAGATGTTTGCGATCCTAATGTTTTCATTATCATGACTGAATGAAAGGTCCTCTTTAATCTGTCTACATTACTCTACAGAATCTTTTCTTACATTTAGAGGTCTCCACAACAAACTTGTGAATCAAACATTGATTGTTTGATTCACAAGCTTGAATTTCTTGTTGCATTCTTTGTATTTCATTTCCATCCCTTTTGGTTGACTAAATGGTCAGAGATTAGGTTTGGCACCATAAATGTTAATGATCTCCACAAAGCAGAAGACCAACGTTTAGTTGGTCAGTACTTAAAAATCTGGTTTGTTTTCCTATGTATCATCCATTCTCTGGTGTCTCTCACTGTAGAACTACGTAATGGGGCTGTGGTTATCCTTTGTGCAGACGCACAAATAACTACACCAAACCCACAGATGATAACAGGTTCAGGTGATTTTCTGTTCTTTGATGTCTTAAGTGCTTTCCTGGTTGTTTCTCTCTTTTGAATGTAATCTTTTTATTCAGCACTTCTAATCCTGAGCTAAATTTTAGGAAATTATTTCCCACTGTGGCTCATGTTTTATTGAAGTATGCACACTTTCTTTTCTTGTATTGCTCTTTTTGTCTGTGTGAAAAGCACCAACCTATCAATTTCTGAAGAAATGTTGTGACTTTATGAATTACATTATTTGTTATGTTTCCATGAGAAAACAAAAACCTAGGTCTTCCCTTCCAGGTCTACTGTATCCCTATGAGATGGGAATCTGTGTAGTTCATGTTGAAGGAATAACATTGTTGTTTATCTAAATTTAGGCATTAATGTTACATCTAATTTAACATTTTCTGTACCCATATGCTGGCCTCTTAGATCTTCTGAATGCTCTTTGCAGGGAAATAAATAAATAAGCAAGTAATTACAAAGCAAAAAGCTGTGAAACTGAGATCAACATTCCTCAAACTGTGGTAATTTCCACCAAATTGAGGACTCCAGCAACAAGTAAGAATATTAGACCTGCATAACATGAGATTCCCTCATCTGGACCTTGATAAACTTGAAACAGAGATAAGAAGAATCACATCAAGAAAATATCCAAACTTGCCCAAAGAATGTTAATCAATACTTTACAGCCTCCCAGGTCACACTATCAAGTATTAGGTATAAAACTCACAAATTTTAAAATTTTGCTTGGAAACATTACTGCAGTAATTAATAGATTAGACTTTAAAAAATCTTTGGGCATCATTCACACTTCATGACCCTCAAAACAGGTGTTTGATACTCTGTGAGTGTTGATAGCACCCTCTGGGTTCAATGTAATATGACTTATCCATTGGTATACGTGGACTTTAATATCTAGTGATGTCAGAAATAGTATTTTAAATTTTTCCTTGGTTTTGTTTTTTTTTTTTTTCTGATGGACTTCCCAAAACCCCTTTGAAATTATTACATATTTGCTGTGGAAAAAGTTAGTGGTCCAAACAGACTGCTACCTGTAACAAACAGAAGCTGAATTAATACTTAAGGAAGAAAATTAAAAAGTAGAGCTTAAACAATGAGCTGGATTTATAGACTAAATTGTTTAATATCGGTGGAATTTGTAGAGGTTCAGAACCAACTTGTAATTCTGTAATGAAAAATGGATAGTAGCTTTCATTTAATTTACTGAATAAGAAACTGTGTTTAACATTAACAGTAGAACTATTCTGCATCTTGTATTCTGCTTCAAATGATATCTTTTGCCTAAAACCTTCTCTTGTTCCTGCTGCTTAGCCTCCTCATTATTTGTTATACAAACAGTGCAGTTTTTCTTGAGGATGAGAGATGGATTAAGGAGTAAGGCTGCAGTGAGGTTAAAGATGTATGACAAGAACAGAGTGGTGTGTCATATGGGTGACATTTATCAGGACCCAGGTGCTGGTGGAGTTGAAGCTTTCTGAGCCAACTTCACAAAATACATCTTTTTATCCACTTTCTGTTTCATTTAACACAAAAAAGCAGAGCAGGAAATGTTCTCTTCCTATCTTATCTATGCCTTCTCCTGGAACTTGCCAGTAGTAGCCTAGCACGTACCACCTACTGCAAACACACAGGGCAAAGATTTGACTACTGTTCCATTAAGAAAGCAATATTCATCAGTCAGTGCTGCCTCCCATTTTGTGTGTACTCCATCCTGTAAAGCCTCCATTCCCCTGGGAATTTGGTATATCTCATCATTTTTTACACAGACTAACTTATACTTAAAGGATGACTTTGGTAAGACTTGGTAATGCTATGAAGCCATTTTAAAAGCAAGTACTTTATATGCATGTGTACTTCAATACTGAATCCCACTCAGCACTGATGAAAGATTCCCATCTATTGTGGAAATATCTGTATACTTTCCCTTTGCTGATGATAGTCACATTCAACAGGGGACGGATTCTGCGCCTCTGCTCAGAGAAACACCAGATCTTCTTCCAAGTCCCTCAAGATCCTTTCAAGGGAGACACTCTGATACCAGCTGTAAAACAGCTGAGGTTTTGTTAGTGGGTGTTTTGCTCTTCCTGACAACAGATGTAGGCTGCAAGTTTCCCTCTTTACTTTTTAGTGTGTCCTTTTTGGTCTTCCATCTTTTCAGCTAGCCTCAGTTTTTCTTCTTCTGCTCCAGGGTATCCTTAGATTTCTTGTAATACTCTGTTCTAACCTTCAGTGGTACCTGAGATAAATCTTGCCTGTTTCCTTCTGAAACAAGTGACTAGAGCTCTTCCTTTTGGCAAGAGGGAATGGTTGAAAGCACAGATGAACTGGGAATTGTGCATTTCTCTTTTCTTTGTGTGCCTTAGAGAAAATGTTTGCCAAATTGTGTCATCACAATCTCTAAAGCAGTTTGTCAGTGAACAACTGACAATTAAAATATGAAATTTTCCTTAAATAGGAGGCATATTGTCAGGCAATCAAAAGCCAGAAATATTATTCCAGTGCATTCAACACCTTCAAGGTGTAGATTTGAGCCTTCTTAAATCCTGCAGCCTTAAAAAGAAGTGCTTCTAGCCTCTATCACAATACTTGGGTGCACACTATAATCTGTGGGAAAGCTCTGTAATTTTTGTATGTTTTGTTTTCTTGTTGATACTTTTAGATTTCTAGGTTTGCACCTGACAAATATATGACCTTCTAGGCAAGTCTGCTAGGGTTGTCTTACTTTCAGCCTTCCAAGCAGATACCACTAGGGTCAGGTTATGAGCCTAAGTCTGCAGGAGTTTTACCTCAAACAATGTTTGCTCCTTGTTTCCCTCTTTTCCTTCTTCCTATCCTTTTTCATTTTGGAATTAACTTTTTTACAAGTGTGATTTCACCCCATATCTTTAGTTTGATATCCAGTAGGAGCTCCTTCAAAGGTTGTTTCTCTGGGTAAATTGTTAGAACAAGGAAGCCTCAGAAATGAGCTGTTTGCTGACTCACTAGACCAGTTACACTTATGGTACAGCATATTATGGATCTTCTTTCAACTGAGGGCTTCCAAGTCATGGATGCAATTGCATTTATTTTACTCTGTAATAACAGGTATCTTAGAGCAGAAAGAAATCATGAAATGGTGCTGCTGAAATACAAGTTTTGTTCTTTCTAAATTTAGACACTAAGTTCATGGTAGTTAATAATCTGCAGTATCTAAGTAGGGATAATGAGAGAAGGGGGCAAAAAAACTGCACAACAAAACCCCCTGTTAGCCACTGAAATCTCTCTAGGGAAGTGGTGGGTTCCCAATGTCAGACACTTTTAAGATTCAGGTGTGTGGGGTGCTGAGCCATTTTCTCTAGACAGCGCTTTTGCCAAGAAAGGCTGGACCAGATGATCTTTGAGGTCCCCTTCCAACCTAGTATTCCATGATTCTAGGTTCTTTTTCAGTATAAGTTTATCTATTGACTTTTTATGGCTTGTTTGTGACACGGCAGTTATTATTCTCTCTTGCCTTTGACTTTAGTAATGGTTACACTGGCATCAAGGCATATGTGTGTATTAGTTTAAAATAATACACATCAATTATATAATTGTGCTTTTCTGTTTTGATACAATGTAAACATTCCATATGAAAAAAAATTAGGAAGGCTCTATGGTTAGTCATACAAAAATATAATTTTTTTATATTTCAATTTTCCAGTGCTGGCAAGGAGGTAACAGTGATCCTTCTGTAAACAGGCAAATCTATCAGGTTACACAACCTTTCCTATTTTCAGAACTTGCAGGGAGAGAGAGATAGTCAAGGAACTAAAAGTTTTAACCACAACAGATTCATTTCTATAGCATTAAGTTAAAACTACAGAAACTGAAGAGCAATATTGGAGAAAGTAGTTTCAACACCTGATTGCAGCTAGTTGCGTTCAACGGAACTGAGGAAAAGGAGCCCAGATACACTGAAGTAGAAAGACATAAACAAGGAACTGATAACAGCTTTTACAATATTTTTGGAATGGATACCTTAATTTAGGCTCTCAGTGGTCAGAAGTTAAGGCAAGTAAATGTTCTGCTGTCAACAAGTGCTGAATGCCCTTGGTAGGTGTTGCTGGTTTAAAGCAGTTCTGCAAAATGAAGTTGAGTTTTTTCTGCGGAGCCTTATTTTAGGCATTCATTTTAGGAAACTGTTCAAATATATGAAATAAATTGAAACTGCATTGCATTATAATAAATGAAATGAAATCTTTATTTCCTGTTCTAAATTTTCATTTTAGTAACCTATTACAGAGTAAGCAGTGAAATATAACTTGTACCAAAATCAATTAAGAAATTCCAGAGCTGCATTCTAGGACAAGAAATGATTGATACTACTCTCTTATGAAACATACAAACAGACAAACCCCAAAGCCCAACAAACCCACAGTTTTCTTGAATTCAGTGTTCTGTGCTGACAAACTTTGTTGACTATCTGGTAAACTGAATGACCAGCACTGAAAACACTCTCCAATTAATCTGCCGAGCCTCATTTTATTATAATTTGACCTGTAATATGTTTTGGTTTTCTTTTTAATTTCCAACAGTAGCTGAGATTCCCCATACTGTTGAGATTCAGATTTTCATTTGTTCATAAGCAGACTTTTAAACAGTGCTTACAAGAGCAGTAGTTGGGGGTTTCTGCAGAGAAATGAATGTTGACACACACGACTTAAGACAAAGTTTCTTGCTGCACCAAATATACTGATTCAGCTGTTGTTGCACCTCTCCACAATTCCTGTTCTGCAACGTTTGGAAATTCTGGATTACTATGAAATTCTGGATTACTATTATCTCTGTCCCTTCTGAGAGGAGTGCAGGGAAACCACAGTTTTCCTTTAGAGAAAATCCAAAAAAAAAAAAAAGGTGTCAAAACAAAGCAGTCTAAAATATATCGGAAAGCCCCTTCTTGTTGTGAGTGGATGTGATGCCAGGAGGGTTATCTTGCTGTGATGGATGGGAGCTGTTTCCTTCATCCTCTACATGTGAGGTACTGTGCTCCTTGAAAGGGCTGCACCTGAGAGAGAGCAGGGAGGAACGACGCCGCTTCTCTGCTCCTGGTGGTGACTGACGGGGTTCAGACAGGAGTCGTGGCAGAAGGGAGGACTGGAATATTACCTCAGAACATGCCAATCCCAGCTATGCCAGGGCAGAAGTGAGGCTGTGCAGGGCTGGCGTGAGGAGCATAGGCGTGGCTGCAGGCCAGTGGCATCAGATCTGCCGGACCCCAGAGGAGCACTGGGCAGACCCACAGCCATGCCTCAAGCATGATGGAGCAAGGCTGACGTTATCTAGGGTTATGTGTTGCATACCCGGAAGCTGCTAAACATTCGTGAGCTGAAGGAAGACTGGGGGAAAGGATCCTCCCCCTGCAATAGCACAGTAGGTAAGGGGAAAAAGAGAGATTTCCTTTATTTTTTCATTTCCAGCAGGTTGGAATTTTCACTGTTCCAAGAGCAACCTTTTTTCAGTTCACAAATATAACATAGTTGTAGAGTTTAAAAATCGCCTTTGTATGCCTATTCTGACTAAAATGTGCAGCCAGAACCACCTCAAAACTTAGCTGACCCAGGGTCAAAAATAAAAATTTTGTTGTCATTGCTACAGCTACTTAATGATACACCCTGCCACTCAGCTTCTCTTTAGACTGATGCCGGTTAGAAGTTTTAGGAATACCTTATAAAAAGAAAGACCATTTCCCTTAGGTGGTTCTTGGTTTGCTAAGGTCTGCTAAAAAAGTCTGCCAATACCTTTGTGAACCTTTATTAACTATGTCTTTATCCCACTGCAGGAGCAGCTGCATTACCAGAAAGGGCAGACTCAGCCTTCATAATCTTTCACATCAATTTGTTCCAGGACTTCACACTGGTTCTTGTTAGAAAGTTTTCTCTGGTTTCACGCTGAAATCCTCCTTGCTGTGAGTTTACCTTGCAGCCCCTTTTCTCATCTTTACTGAACATGGAGAACAGTATATTACCCCTCTCTTCATAGCTGTAATGTGTAGCTGCCTGTATTTTACCTTTTATCATGCTTCTAGTTGTTTCTTCTCCATAAAATATAGCCCAAATTCCTTTACAATTTCTGTATGTCTAAAAACATCTGCTGCTGTTCTCCATGCTCTCTTTAGTTAATCCACAACCTTCTTTAATTAGGGTCCAAGAGATAAATGCTTTTACTTCCACTGCAGCTTTGTGAACAGCGCAAAAAGCAGAAGAACCAAAGCCAAAGGATTATAGGCATTACCTTTCTTTTTACAGCTCAGTGATAAAATTATGTTTTGCCACAACAGGAAAAGACCATTGAGTTGTGTTCACTAATGATCTGTGATAAATCTGATATAGATTTTTCTCCATAGATAGATACAGTGTAGATTTCTGATGCAATCCACTACAAGCTTCTGTTCAGCAAGCCAGCAGCTTTGTCATTTTTTCCATCTTATATTTGTGCAGTTGTTTATCCCCACACAGGAGAAGAGCTTGGAAAAAAAATAAAACCAAGCAATTACTTCTTTTTTTCTCCACCAGCAGCACAAGTCTTGGCAACATCTCTCAGTATATGGCTGGACTTCATTCCTAGTGAGAACCTGGCTGGCATAGAACAAGCTTTATTAAGTGTGCAATTGTATATTGACCTCTACTTGCTATTTATTGTGTGGTTAGGATTTTAATAATAGTCTGCTCTTCAAGGTTGAGTGGGAGTTGTTTGTCCCTTGCTCCTTCATAAATACTATTGCAATAACAGATTGACAAGAATTTTCCCTTAATTAGATTCAAGTATTTTAGGGAAGCTAAAGCAAACTTGCTACAGATCACATATGCAAATGCATGGTGGGAAGCAGGAAATGGTAACAGTCTGGAGCTGCTTCTTCAACGCTGTGACTGACAGATTCAATAGGCACATCTGGTAAGCAACTTCATGGCAGGGCCTGCATAAGTGCACTGTAAAATTGTGAATGTGGTCTGTGGAGGATAAGGGCTCCTTAGATCTGACATTATGTTTATCAGGCTCACACTTTTCAAGCAGGAGAGGCCCTTTACCGTCTACTGTAAACAGAAAGAAATCAGAGGCTCTCACATGCAGGGCTGTTGGCAGATCACCATGAACTTGTTTCAGCCGGAGCACACTTCGTCGTCATGGTCAGTGAAAGCCTCCGAGCTTCAAAGGTAAGTCCTGTGCTCAAAGAGAGACATTGCTATGACCCACGACTCCTGGCAGATTTGGTTTCAGTTACTGGAAGATTCTCAAAAAATTCAAAGGCACTTCAGTTCCCTTCAAACTTCAGCAAAGAGCAGCAGACCTCCTAAACAAAGCGCAAAGTGTAGCACTAGCAGTCCAGTGAGAGTCTGCATCTTGATTTTACTAGAGCAGATGTTATCTGCAAGCAATTAACATACTTGTCATCACCAGTAAAATAGATACAGAATTCGTCGAGCTTTTTTTTTTTTTTATCCACCCTAAAGAAAAGTGTTTATGCACAAAGCAAAATTTCCACATTAGTATTGAAATAACATTCAGTGAGGCAAGTGGCATGTGTCACTTTTTTTTAGTTTCTTCCAGTTCCTTTTTTTCAAAGAGCAATGCTGTAACCCTTAGACCATTGCTAGAGAGCACATTTCATCACTGAGCTATATCTTTTAACAAGAGAATCCTTGATGTCTGCATTTTTTACTTGACTGTTATTATTTTCAAATGCTACTGTTTGTTTTGCATAGAACCACAGTGAGTACGTATCCTACTCTTATGAGTGTGGCGGGTTGACCCTGGCTGAACACCAGGTGACCACCAAAGCTGCTCCATCACTCCCCTTCTCAGCTGGGCAGGAGAAAATATAACTGAAGTCTTGTGGGTTGAGATCAGGACAGGGAGAGATCACTCACCAGCTGCCATCACAAGCAAAGCAGACCTGACTTGGGGAAATTAGCTTAATTTATTACCATTCAAATCAGAGTAGGGTAAAGAGAAATAGAATCAAATCTTTAAAAAACTCCTTACCCCCACCACTCTCTTCTGCCTGGGCTTTATTTAACTCCCCACTTTTTCTACCTCCTCCCACCCAGTGGTATAGGGGGACAGGAGATGGGAGCTGCAGTCAGTTCAGCATGCATTGTCTCTGCCACTCCTTCCTCCTCAGGGGGAGAACTCCTCACACTCTTCCTCTGCCCCAGAGTGTGTCCCTCCCACAAGAGATACTCCCCCACCATCTTCTCATGNTCAGTTCCCTTCAAACTTCAGCAAAGAGCAGCAGACCTCCTAAACAAAGCGCAAAGTGTAGCACTAGCAGTCCAGTGAGAGTCTGCATCTTGATTTTACTAGAGCAGATGTTATCTGCAAGCAATTAACATACTTGTCATCACCAGTAAAATAGATACAGAATTCGTCGAGCTTTTTTTTTTTTTTATCCACCCTAAAGAAAAGTGTTTATGCACAAAGCAAAATTTCCACATTAGTATTGAAATAACATTCAGTGAGGCAAGTGGCATGTGTCACTTTTTTTTAGTTTCTTCCAGTTCCTTTTTTTCAAAGAGCAATGCTGTAACCCTTAGACCATTGCTAGAGAGCACATTTCATCACTGAGCTATATCTTTTAACAAGAGAATCCTTGATGTCTGCATTTTTTACTTGACTGTTATTATTTTCAAATGCTACTGTTTGTTTTGCATAGAACCACAGTGAGTACGTATCCTACTCTTATGAGTGTGGCGGGTTGACCCTGGCTGAACACCAGGTGACCACCAAAGCTGCTCCATCACTCCCCTTCTCAGCTGGGCAGGAGAAAATATAACTGAAGTCTTGTGGGTTGAGATCAGGACAGGGAGAGATCACTCACCAGCTGCCATCACAAGCAAAGCAGACCTGACTTGGGGAAATTAGCTTAATTTATTACCATTCAAATCAGAGTAGGGTAAAGAGAAATAGAATCAAATCTTTAAAAAACTCCTTACCCCCACCACTCTCTTCTGCCTGGGCTTTATTTAACTCCCCACTTTTTCTACCTCCTCCCACCCAGTGGTATAGGGGGACAGGAGATGGGAGCTGCAGTCAGTTCAGCATGCATTGTCTCTGCCACTCCTTCCTCCTCAGGGGGAGAACTCCTCACACTCTTCCTCTGCCCCAGAGTGTGTCCCTCCCACAAGAGATACTCCCCCACCATCTTCTCATGTGTGAGTCCTTCCTACAGGCTGCATCCATTCATGAACTGCTCCAGCTTGGGTCGTTTCCACAGGGCACAGCCCTTCAGGAACAGGCTGCTCCAGCAGGTGCCCCCTCAGGGTCACACGTCCTACCAGCAAACCTGCTCTGCTGTGGGCTCCTCTCTCCACGGGTGCACAGATCCTGCCAGGAGCCTGTTCCAGCGCAGGCTTCCCACGGGGTCATGGCCTCCTTTGGGCACCCACCTGCCCTGACACGGGGTCCTGCACGGGCTGTGGGTGAATCTCTGCTCCCCCATGGACCTCCCTGGGCTGCAGGGCACAGCACCATGGTCTGCACCAGGGGCTGCAGGGGAATCTCTGCTCCGGTGCCTGGAGCACCTCCTCCTCCTCCTCCTCCTTCATTGGTCTTGGGGTCTGCAGAGTTGCTCTCACTTTTTGTCATACCTCTCTCATAGTTGGAGTTGAAATCGTGCGGGGTAGTGTTTTCCTTCTTAAATGCATTATCCCAGGGGATGTTATTGACTAGCTCAACCTTTGCTACTGGAGATTCTATCTTAGAGCTGATTGACACTGGCTCTATCAGACACAGCCGAAGCTTCTGTCAGCTTCTCACAAAACCCACCCCTGTAGGCCACCCACTATCAAAACTTGGCTATTCAATTCCAATACAATGATTTTTACCACAACATAACCTAAGTGAAATCCAAAGGTTTCACTGATCTCCAAAGAGATTTCTGTTTACATGGATGTATAAGGAACCCGGGGACATAGTTGTGTATCATCAGTGTGCCTATTTTTAAAATTCTGAGTCTACTTTGCAGCTGTCACATCCCTAAAAAATATACTACCTTGTTAAAATGACGTTTTTAAAGGTTGTACACTAAACTGTCTTCCAAAGAATCTTTTAATTAGCTTACAAGCTTAGAAGACAAGATCTACTCCATAATTTCTCTGTACTTGCAGTTAGTTTTTCCTCTGTCTAGTATGTCTGTAAAGACTTGCTCCACCAGAAGTGCTTCACCTCCCTCACCTTCACCAAACTCTAGGCCTTCATTTGTGAGATTTAAAAAAAAAAAAAAAAAAAAAAAAGGAAGTTTCTCAGGAGTATTGGGTTAGTTAAAGGATTGAAAATTAAAACATTTTATTGGCCTGCTATTTTCAGAGTTGTTATTTTCTTAACCCTGACATGTAATGGGATGATTCCCTTTACATTGCTTCCTCTCACAAAGTTCATTTGAGCTGCTGCTGTCTTAGAGAAGCGAGATGACTTTGTGGCTATGGTGTTGTAGGAGGGGGAAAGTAGTCTCAGTTCTTAGAACTGCTACAGTTTCTTCTTTGATCTTGACCAAATCATTTGATCCTGAGTTATTTTATCTCTAACAGAAGTCTGCTGGTCACTTTTCTCATCTCAGTAAGTTCTTCAGAGGAAAAAAAAGTCTCATGTTTCTGACATGCCAGAAGTAACAACTTCTGGGACAACTCTTGACTGGGGCTTATGTGTGACACAAATAACAATAATTTATGCAGGGAAGTAAGAAACTTGAAGTCCTTCCATATCCCTTATGAAGGGTTATTTAACATCTTAGCTCATCAGCTCAACGTGCTTCTTGAAATAAGCAGTGTTAACCTAATTTACTGAAGGAATTTGCTTTTAGAAGGTCAAAAGCAGGCAGCAAGCTGTAGCATAAAGAGCTAGCAGAAGAAATTGAACTTGAAACCAAGCTGCTCTGATTCTACTTTATTTAATCTGTTCTTCCTAAATATCCCCAAGCTCTGCAGCAGCTTCTGTGTTGATTAGTGACAGGAGTTGAGTAGAAAGTGACTATCATGCCAGAAAGACTTGGGGGCACTGAATCTGGAATGAACCACACATATTTAAAACTAGCTAATATAGTGACATCTTGAAGCAGCCTAGGGCAGAGAAGTTTCCTCTAAACAGAGGTTTCTAGCCCACAAGTCCTTGAATACTTTTTGTGAGTAAATGATCCTGTGGCATAAGCTCTAATTAAAATCATATCAGGCCTTTTCCATATTACCCAGCACAATCTCTGGAGCTCGCTTCTGTATCTTCCTTCCTCTGCCTCACCCGCCAAGCCCTCCTTGCTTACATTCCAGATGCACAGATTGTTAGCACAGTTGATCTCAAGTAAAATAAATGCATGAATGGGATGGCAAACACCTGAAAGAAGGAAGTTTGTGCACTTCAAACTGTGTGAGAAATTATCGTCCAAAGATGGTGTGGCAAAAGAAGTCCTTCCTTTACGTATCATGATGATGGGCAGAAATGGAATGTTAAATGAGGCTCCTGAAGTTCTAATAAAGAAATGATGGTTCCCCTTCAACTAAGAGTGACGTGGTCATGACAAGGGTCCTGGTTATAAAGCTGTAAGTTTGATGCAGGAACTCTGTGAAACATCCTTTTGTCTCAACCAAGAGTTCTCTCAAAGAACTCTTTATCCTCTAGAGTCATCTACTTAGGGAATAAAAAGATAATATGAAATAATTATTTCAGTGGATATCTCCTTATTTAAATGTTGAAATGTAAAAAGCTCTGCTTCTCTGGTGAAAGGCAAGGGGAACAATTCAAAGACCATGTACTTTCTTACAGCACCAACCCTCCTTTCAGCACTTCCCCAAAGTTGCCTATAATTTTTTATTATGTCCCATTCCAGAAAAGCTATGCTACACCTTTATCCTCCTCTTTCCATAGTTTCCTTTTGCATCTAGATATTGTTCTGTCCATTGTGGGGAAAAAAAATAAAGAAAATAAGCCATATAAGCAAAATTAGCCTTCTATTGTTTTTTACTAGCTTCATCATGTAGTTTTACTGATACAAAAATGTTATTAAAAATGTTTTTACTCTGCAGAAATACTGAAAAGCAAAAAAAAGTTACTATTGGACTAACGCCAATAAACAAAACAAAAAAGTAAAAACACATTTTGGATGGGCAATTTGGAAGCCTCAGTGGCAGGCATTTGAAGTTCTGAAGATTTTATATCAATGGAAACTTTAATAATTGAGGATGCCGATGGTATACTTGTTTGATGACTGTCTATGATATTAATCCTTTGAAGACTGCAGTCAATAATGGTTTATTCAGTACTGACAGGATGTTTTGTGCCAGGGAATCCAGGTTGCCAGAAGCAAGTGGTTAGTTGTTATTGAACAGCCAAGCTTCAGAGTATTACTGTGGCCCACTCTATACCAGTGGTAGCACAAAAAGAAAAATTCATTTGGAGATGGCAGAAAAATAGAATAGATGGGGAATATGTGTCGTAAAATCAGGACATTTGAAGAATGCCTCTATGGAAGCAATCAGAGACCAGAATTAAATTAAACTTTACAAAAGATTTCATCTGGCTGGAAAATAGATGATGGAAGCAACTATAAAAACTTTCCTGCTTAAAAGAATAATTTACTTTTCATAGCTGTGATTGAAAATTTTATTTTCAACATTTTGTGTCTTGAAAATAGCCTTTTTTTCTGGAAGATGACTTAGTTTGGTTTCAAAATTAGATGTAATTGAGGGAAAGCAAAAGCACTTAATAACACTTCCAGCAAAGTTGCAGTAGGAGTTCACAGGGCTTTTGTTCTCTTCAGTTGTGTTCAGGTTCAGAATCCTACATCCTGACTAAGGATGATAGAAGCTGCTACATTAATCTGTGTG
>VYZR01073512.1:294-11274 GCA_013400675.1 Oxylabes madagascariensis | reverse complement strand
GACCAGTGTATATGCTGAGAGGAACATGTTTTCTGTAAATTTGATAATGGAAAAAGAACTAAGCAGATGTGGTCATGGAAAGAAGAAAGTGCAAGTTGAACAGATCACGCATCAGAAAAGGCAGCTGATTAAGTTCTAGTGAGGTAGTGCTAGCCTGTCATTAGCCCAAGTGTGCTTCAGATTAATTATTTCTTAATCTTGCTGTTTACTAGTGGCCCAGTTTTACATGCTGTTGACCGTGACTAGTAACATGATGAATTGCCCACATTGCCACTCACTTATATCAGACTACACAACATCATCAATTCTAAAGGATTCTTAGTCCTGTTAATGGTATAAAGTGAAGTTCTTTTATAAAATAAACATTCCCTTGTCAAATCCACCCCAAATCACTGGGGTACTTTCTAGACTGGATGTACTATTATTGCTTGAAATTTTCCACCATATGGGCTGGCAGATTTCTTTCCATTATCAGTTGGCTGCAGTTCTTAATCAGAAGGAGAAATCACAGCACCGCAGGTTATGAAATAGTGGAAAATTCCATCATTTCATAATTGTGGTAACTGATGGGAAAATGATTGCTTTTCCTAACTCATGTTTGGGTCATGAAACAATGACTGCAAAGTTCAGCTTTGGTCAACTGACTACTACATTACTCCTTTGCAAAACACTACACTCCTGTCCTATTTTGTCTCTTACTTTGTTTTAATTCTTTGGGTAAAATTCTGACCTTGCTATAGGCAGTGTGACCGAATTGAAACAAGGATTTCAGACCTTTTTTCTTATAGGTCAGAACTGTACAGAAAATACTTTTCTATCTCAAGCATTTTCCTTAACAATTCTTAGCAATTTCCTTAACTTACTTGACTAAAGCACATAGTTAAAAATTAACCATTTAGCATATATTCTCTTCATCCACACACTGTTGTAGGCATCAAAAATAAGAACAAGATTTAGTCCACAGCTGCATGAGAAATACTATATTGGAAACAGTTACTTTTAATCCAGTAAAATACAGTATGCTGTCTNATTCACATAGGATGGTTGTGGTGGTGGTTCTCACTGGACCAAGGTGCAATATCTGTTAATGATTTGAATTGTACTTTTTTGTTTCTCATATGTGAGACAGGCATCCTGTCTTAGAACAAACACTCGGTCATTCCCTCTTAGTGTATGTGCATAGAGTCTTCAACAGAAGCAATAAAGGATTTCATTTGCCAGGAACTTCTACAGCTCAGATTTCTCTTTCAGCCTTGTAACAAGACTTTCAGGTCTCAGAGGGGTAGATTTGGAGTACTCTTCAACCAATCTCATGGATTTAAAGGAAACTTACTCTCTGGAGGAACAGCATAGTGATAGGAAGACTTGATCCATGGTTAAGCCTGTTTTATAAATAAAGGCGATCACAGCACAGGTTTGGCTCAAGTAATCCATGCTGTTTGTTTGCTAGCACACTACCTGGCCTGTGTCAACTCTCCCAGGCAATGACTGCAAATGTTCTACGTGAATTACAGCCCAGGGACTGTTTCCAGTAGACAGTATGGAAAAGGTCATCAATATTTTGGGAGGCAAGAATGTTTATCCATATGAGTGTGACTATACAATGCTACTTGCCTTCCAACAAAGCAAGCTGCTGGTCTGTTTTATTTAGGTGAGGTCTACATAGCGTTGAGAGAAATAATACACTTAATCCAGGCAATATAGTATTTTCTTTTGTGTTTATGTATTTCCAGAGGTGGACGAAGTAAATAGCTACTTATTTTGAATATGCTGCCCACTAGCACTGCATGTATGTTCGTTCTCCTGCTGACTCTGACATAAGACAAATGGGGGTTTGGTAACCAGGAGGAGAGTCTAAGAGGATGTTGAGTGGGTGCATTTAATCCAGAAGGAATGGTGGTGCTTATCCTTCAAGGCTGTCATTAAGGACACTCAGCATGGTCAGAGGTACGCTGTTTCCTAGATCCAAGATGGGCAGGACTGGAGGATCTCCTGGAGTCACTGGCTACCCCTAACACCTAAATAAAACAGACCAGCAGCTTGCTTTGTTGGAAGGCAAGTAGCATTGTATAGTCACACTCATATGGATAAACATTCTTGCCTCCCAAAATATTGATGACCTTTTCCATACTGTCTACTGGAAACAGTCCCTGGGCTGTAATTCACGTAGAACATTTGCAGTCATTGCCTGGGAGAGTTGACACAGGCCAGGTAGTGTGCTAGCAAACAAACAGCATGGATTACTTGAGCCAAACCTGTGCTGTGATCGCCTTTATTTATAAAATAGGCTTAACCATGGATCAAGTCTTCCTATCACTATGCTGTTCCTCCAGAGAGTAAGTTTCCTTTAAATCCATGAGATTGGTTGAAGAGTACTCCAAATCTACCCCTCTGAGACCTGAAAGTCTTGTTACAAGGCTGAAAGAGAAATCTGAGCTGTAGAAGTTCCTGGCAAATGAAATCCTTTATTGCTTCTGTTGAAGACTCTATGCACATACACTAAGAGGGAATGACCGAGTGTTTGTTCTAAGACAGGATGCCTGTCTCACATATGAGAAACAAAAAAGTACAATTCAAATCATTAACAGATATTGCACCTTGGTCCAGTGAGAACCACCACCACAACCATCCTATGTGAATTGATGCATATATAATGGAATATCTCTTCTGAAAAACTGCAGGAAGATCAGATCTGATTGCCAAGTGATGCAGAATAGATTCGTTGCTACAGTGATAAATAAAATTATCTGGGATTGTTTGTATGTGAGAGCCCAGATAAGAAAGAGGATGACTATGACACTTTCATTGCACAGGGGAAGAAAAGCGTATTAAGACAACATTCCAAAATCAAATACACTTACATTAAGCAATACCTATATCAGATTAAAAAATAAAAATTCTAATTTGTATTTCTTAACACACAAAGCTGGAAATGTTCAGAACAGGGTTTTAGCTTGGCCCTTGTGAACATTATGGTCCCAAAAATCCCTTGAGGGTTTGGAGATATTTGACCCTGTTTCAATTTGAAAGCACAGGCACCAGCTAGAAAGACCCCCAAGTTTGCCACTGCTGTGAAGAGGAGATCTCTGGAAATGAGGTCCCCTCCCACTGAGGGGAGAAATGAGGTGGCTTTTTCTTTCAGAAGTAGTACAGAAATTACCTTTCTGATTAATTTCCTCTCTACTTCAGATCTCTGTCAATGGGTAATTAATCTTTATAGTAATTTATTCTATCAGATGATCTCTCATCTGCTGAACTGTCAAAAGATTGTTGACTTCACATGGCTTTCAAACTGGATGATGCAGTTAGAAGTCAAATTTGATTTATAGAAATCAGGTTTCAAACCAGATGATGCTGTCTGAGAAAGATGCAAAAATTCTCTGAAGAGAATTTATTACTTTGACTTAAGCACCACATTACAGACTACCTCTTTATACACACTGAACAAAACACTCCAAGCACAAAGGCTCATGATGATGATGATGATGATTTATGGCTTTAATTTCTAAGAGACTGTATGGATTGAAATCTGGCTGATATTTCTTGGCATTGGATTCATTCACCAGAGCAAATATTTTTCAAAGCTGCCTTAAACAATTTATGAGCTCTAATGCCATTTTTAAAATAATTAATGTATTTGTAAGTCTAAGGAGGCAGATGTGCAGCTGTGTCACATGTTTGAGCAAGTTTCTGTCGCTCAGCTGAACTGTAGCAGAGACTACATTTATATATATATGTACATTCTTTGTAATTGTCCCCTCAGTTTCATTGAAATTCAGTGTGACGGCTTTCCAGCTGGTATACATTTGTGCAGGGCAAGTGGGCTCAAGTGTGCTTTTGTGCTGCTCACTCCCTCTCTGGGTTTTACTGACCTCATCTAAAAGCTGATCATGATTGAAATAATGAGCAGGAATTTATTAGCACATTTTGCACAACCTTTTTTTTTTCCTCTCTTAGAGAAAGTACAAAGCTTGTTAGATACGGTCTGAGTTTTGCACGGCCAGTCTGGCAGCTGTACTTGAGTCCCTAACTTACACTATAGTGAAATTCTTACTGAGTGTCCCTTGCCTCAGTACAAGACTATAATCTTTCATTCCTAACACCCTGTCCCTCTGAGACTTTCAACAGGTAGAACTGTAGCTTTTGTGCCTTGATTTGTTCCAAGGTTTTCAAAGACAGAACAGAAACAGATGTTCACAGCAGATCTATGACTGAGTCTTATGGCATAGCCTTTCTCTTATAGTCACCACATGCTAATGATGCTCTCTTAAATCATAAGATATAAACTTTAACCCCTTTAAAATGTGTAGCGTGCCTAAGAGCATGAGAACAGCCAAAACCAAAGCTGACGCACCTGTGCCAGCTCCCTGTCCACCATCTCCAGCATTCAGAGGCAGTGATGCATGCCAGGGGAAGCCTATGTGGAACATGTGTTCAGTGACACTGCATCAGCATCCTGTCCTTGGCACTTGGCATTCCCACCTGGGTGCTGCTGCAGGCACATGCCAGTGGAACCAGAACAGTGGCAAATGCACCTCAGAGTCTGTGTAAGGAGAAACTGTCCAGGTTGTGTGGGGTTTTGGTGACTTTAGTGGGAAAGAGTTCACATAGATCTTAATATGTTAATGTTTTGGTTTCTCTGTGACCATCTGTTTATCTTCCCAAATGCTATGTGTTCACATAGTCCTTCTGTCTTCCCCCCATCAGACTGCTCCATTCTTTCTTGTTGATGTCTCTCACAAACGCCATTAGAGTGTTTTGGGGACTGATCTCCAGAGCTGCCACACAATGTTGTGTGAACTTGTCTCAAGTACCCACCAGCTTCATTCCCTTTCACTCCTGTGCAGATAGAGTCTTCTTTCCATATGAATCCTCTAGATGCATTAACAACACATGTTAATTTAGGGGAAGCCTCTGTGTAGAATGCTGTCGTGGTTTGAGCAGGAAGTGAGTTTTCAAGAAGTTACAGAGTACGTCTACGTGAACTTCTAGGGGTTAAATATTAGAAACTCTTAGGGAACTTCCTTTTTCCATCCAGGCATCTGAACAGGTAACAGGGCCGGTCCCGCTCCGCCGTGTGGCCCCCGGGCCTGGCGGCCCGGCCGGCCCTGCCGCCCCTGCTGGGGGGGGCCAGCCCAGGACTGGTCGTGCCCTTCTTACCTGTTCACATTGATTGCTGGTAAAGCAGAAAGACAGGTTACAGCAGATTTAACTCTTTCCTAGCAAGATAAAGCTTTCAAAACTCCAGCTTTTTTCCCTGAGAGAGAGAAAAGGACAGAATGATTTAAAACGTAAAACGACAGCATGATGCAAAGTCAGTAAAAAGCTGATATAATTAGTTTCGAATCAAACCAGAACATATGCATTGGGAGCATCTTTTGGAGAGGAACATTTTCCTTCTAGGTCTGAAAATTTATTTCCCCCTCTTTTAAAGGGGGTGGGGTAAAAAAGTATGTCTTGTCTACAGACAGTCCAATCTCATGGAGACAGAAGTCATTTCAACTATATGAAGAGGTCAAGAGAACTTAAAAAATCAAAAGATTTTGAAGGAGGAAGTGTGTGAAGCCTGGCCTGAACTTTACTGGAGCAGGCAGGTGCTGAAGAGGCCTTCCAGAGCCTGCTGTCTATTGGCTGATCTATCAAAACCTGCCCAACAGCACACAGATGGTGACAAAGATGTGAACACAATCCTTTCCCTTATTGTTGACTGTGCCTAGTAGGGAGAGATTTTATCAAAGCTTTCAGTACTGGTGTAACACGTGGAGATACCGAAGAAAATAAGAAGAGCAGAGATTGTTCATTCCCAATTTTTAGTGCAGTCAGTATTACAAAGTCCTGCCAAATTTCTCAAAACTCCTTAGATTTGCTTTGGGTATGTAGGTGTTTGGGTGATGATTCAAGTACAACTTAACTATTCATTATAAGCATGTGTTTCTTTACAATTTTTACAGTCTAAACCTTTTCCATATTTATATGAAATAGTCTTCATTTCCAGGTTTATGTGGTTTCCTGAAATATGTGTATTCTTACTGAGTAATATATTTTTTGGTGAAAATACCACAGATACATGTTTATGTGTATAATTTCAATTTCAAGGTGTTCTTTTAGGCTGTGAAATTATTTTCCAAGTAGAGCTCTGTAAATAATAACTTTTTTTCTGGTTTGCTAGCTCAACCAAATGCCTGAAAATAAAATAAATTCAGAGTCAGCCCAAGTCAGCCAAACAAAAAAAACCCAAAACCACAGTTCAGCTGGGGCGGGGGGGGAAATCCTACAAGGAATATGATTCAGCTTCCTGGAGTTTGTTTGGCATTTTTAACATTTTTTAAAGAATTAAATTCAGTGAACGGCTTTGGAAGCATTTACTGGGGAAACAAGCAGATCTGCTTTTCCTCACATTCCCTGGACTGCAGAGGGAGCTGAGGCAAGGCGTCGCCCCTGACTGCAGCTTCCTACCGGCCTGGCTCATGCCGGGCCGGACGGGGGATTGCGGGGGGCGTGTTCTGGAAGTCCATTTAAAGAAAGAGGCCAAACAGCTGAAATAATTCGAGGTTATTGAGGTTATTTGGGTTTGTAAACAAATTAAAAATAATTGCGTGGACAAGATTTGACATTTTTCACCTAAACTTGGGTCACGTTTAACATCTCCGTGCGCTCGGGCAGGTGCCTCCCCCGGGCTGCGCGGGGAGGAGGCCGCGGGCGGCCGCAGCCGCCGCCTCGCTCGTCGGGCTGAGGGGCGGGGGTCGGGCCGGGGGAGCGGGCCGGAGCCGGGGCGAGGCGCGGGCCGAGGCCGGCGGCCCTGACGGCGTGTGTGCCTTGCAGATCTTCGAGTGGTGGTACTTCCGCAAGTACGGCACCTCCTTCATCGAGCAGGTCTCGGTGAGCCACCTGCGCCCCCTGCTGGGCGGGGTGGACAACAGCGCGCCCAGCGCCGCCAGCGCCGCGGGCGGGGACGCGGACTCGAACCGCCAGAGCGTCTCAGGTGAGCCCGCCTCGGGATCTGCTCCGCCGAAAGGCAGAGCTGCTTCATTAGCGCTAATTGCGTCCTCCCGAGTTCACCCGGTGTTTTCTCAGGCTGCAAAATTAGGTAATGCGTTTGCTTTCTCCTTTTGTTCTGAAAACCCTACGAGATTGCAAGTGCCCTTTTTGCAGTGTCTTTTGTCCAGCGGAGGGGCTGCAAAGATGATTGAGGGGCTGGGGCATCTCTTACGAGGAAAGGCTGAGGGAGCTGGGCCTGTTCAACCTCGAGAAGAGACGACTGAGAGGGGACCTCATCGATGTCTATGTGAAGAGAGGGTGTCAAAGGGATGGAGCTCGGTGATGCCGAGCAATAGGACAAAAAGCAGTGGGCAGAAACTGATGCCCGGGAATATTCCTCATATTCCACGTGAATATAAGGANTTCCTCATATTCCACGTGAATATGAGGAAGAACTTCTTTTCTGTGCAGGTGACCGTGCCCTGGAACAGGTTGCCCAGAGAGGCTGTGGAGTATTCCTCCCTGGAGACATTCTGGCTTCGTCTGAATGCAATCCTGTGCCATGTGCTCTGGGATGACCCTGTTTGAGCAAGGAGGTTGGATGAGGTGTCCCACTGTGGTCCCTTCCAACTTAACCAGTTGTCTGATTCTGTGATTCTAAAGGCAGGTAGTATTTTTGCTGAAATAATTTTAAGTAAGAACAAAGTTGTTAAAAAAAAATCGGACAAAGAAGTCAGAAATGTTCATCTGGATTTGCATCACTTTTTTTTTTTTAGATAATGTAAGTAGTATGTAAACAACATTTGGATTTCACCTTAGTAAGTGGAAGCATGGTGACTTTTAACAGCTTAAGGGCTTTTTATGTGCCTGACTGCTAGGGATTTGGGTAAGTCCTAACATGGTCAGGCTTTTTTCAAAGGGCTCCAGTTTAGGAAGCATGTTTTCAGGCTTTTGTGGCCTGATTTTTACAAGCTTCCAGGCATTCACAGCTCCTACAAGTTTCAGTGCAAGAAGTGAAGGTGTCTGAGTCGTTCAAGCCTGAGGCACTTTGAGTCAGGTGCCTGGTTGCCTGGACGATGGTTCCTCTGAAAGACAGGCCAGCCTGCCTAAAATGAATCACCTCCCAAGCTCTGAAATTTGTGGACTGAAGGAGCCGCAGAGGAGCTTGTCTCCCTACTTGGGTGACTTAGCTGCCAGGGAAGAATGAATTGAAAACTTAGCCCATGAGTGATGAAAATGCTGATACGCTATTGCTTCTGACTAGAGTTGGAGATACTCACTGTAAGGTCAGGGCAGGAGCATCTGGATTTGTGTTCCTCATCTGTAAAAAGCATCATATCTGTCTCCGTTTTAGCTTGGCTTACAGGCCATAATCTTAATACTGGAAATTAATTAGCGTTGTGCCCCTAGAATCAACTACAATTTTATTAAATTTATTTCATCTGTAGGCTTTTAGAATATGTCAGATTTTACAAATGAATGAAAAGAAAAAAACACATATCAAGAAAACATTGTTCCGCAGCTGAGCTGCCTATGTCTGTACCTGGCAATTTATCTCTGCTCATCAGTGTGCATGAAAACAGGCAAACGAAAATTAGCCCTGAACTTACGTGTTAAATAATATATGTGGCCTCACAAAACCTTTTTATTTACTGAGTAAGTCTACAGCAGATTCTGCTGTTGTCATTCACATCTGAAGAGAGGCTGTGAATAGCAGCACTGCATGGCCCGGGATATTAGATTTGGATGAACTGGCAGAAAGCATGGGATGGCTTGGAAACACCTGTGTACATTCATCAGTGTGCTCAGTCGCACTTCAGCAGCCCTTAAATAACTCCTGTCATTTTAAAACAGGAGGCACAGTATTTTGACTAATGAGGTTCACACAAGCATCCTGACTTTTCTGGTGTAAAGAAATAGTCAAGGAGTATGCTTGCTTTCAATGCATTGACACTGAGCTGGGACTCCCGGTGTCTCTGGGCAGTGTGTCTGTATGGATAGCCTGTTATTTGTGCCTTCAGTAAGATATCAGTGCCCAAAAGTGATCACAAAAAAGTTTCTGAAAGATTAAAATAAGGACATAGTTATGTTATTGGTTAGTAATGTAACAGAAAAGGCAACCTTTTTGGTTTACCGTGCATTTATGCTAGGACAGTTCTTTTGCTATCCAACAAGATGGAGATGGCTTTTTCTCTTGGCTCACCATGTGTTTCTCTGTAGATGTTTGACTATGGTAGAATGTTGTAGGTACCTTTGTCTTTCAAAAGGTAACAAAAATGATGTTGTACTGAGGCCATGGTGTTAGCAGATACCAAGACAAAAGGAGCAACAGAACACTGTGTTTAACTAGCCACACAGATGCCAAAACATCCCCAGAACATGAAGGTGGTAATAAAAGGCCCTCTTTACCTCCCCTTTTTGTTCCCCAGTTCAGCCTTTCCCTGCTACAGTGCTAAAATACTTTGTACTTTGGATAAAGCATAACCACTTGAATTCAAACAAGATGAACAAAAAGTGTCACTGCAATCACATAGTTGTTACCTAATCTCATTGGTTGCAAACCGAGTAAGTCAACACATTGAATTATACCTCTGGAACTGAGGAGTCTGTTGTTGATTTAATATTTACAATGGTTTGAAAGTCATATTATGTAAAAACTGTCCTATTGAAGCTTGTCAGACAGCCATACCTTCTGGCTGCAAAACAGAGCACAGCTGAATGTCACTCAAGCACTTCTGCTGAGTAAACCAGTGGAACTTTCTAATATTAGCTGCCTGCTGATATGGGTGCTTGAAAGATACACTCTTCCCCAAAGTCTGCCTGTTCCTGTGTCTGTTCCATGCACTTGCTGGGGGAACACAGCAAACTGAGGGCCCACCTCCTATTCCATTGGACTCGTTTCTGTGTTACTGAGGGTGTCCTTCTGTTACTGAGAATAATTTATGTAAAATGCTTTCTGTCCATGCCATTAAAGCCCCATACTCAGATGTGGGGGCTGTGTCCATGAGAAAACAAGACCTGACTTGCTATTCATTGCTTCTTTTTCTAATGGAACAGGCATAAAGGGGACAGGCATGTTGTTACCATAAAGATACCCTTCTGACTCAATATTCTATCAGAAAACTGTTGGTTTGATCTCTTTAGAAATGATGTCACAAAAATTCATAGGGAGAAATGTGCTGGTTAACATTTTTAGTGGAAATCACCCTGTGAAATGCTGGAGGGCCGGTGCTACTGATGAGTTTTGCAGAGCACCATGTAAGGGGTCATCCAGTAGCAGATCTGAGATGGAGTGACATGCTTCCTCTCAGTGAGTCTTTGTGCAAATAGTGAGGTTTATTCTGGTCTCACCTTCACTGGAGTGAGTTGTCTTTGTTGAAATTAAGAGAATAAATCTGGTGTTAAATTAAAGGAAAAGCCAGAATCAAGACTTCACTGTTTCAAAGGCTGTACAATTTGATTATATTTTTTTAATTTTTGCTTTAAATTACATTGTTGATTTCCATATCTCTTACTTCTTGTAGTGTGAAAATTTCGCAATTTTCCCGAGTGAAATTTATAAAATGTTTTTAATATTCTAAAACCTATGCAATGCAATCAACTTTTCTCTGCCAATTAATTTCAGCATCTGCTTCTATCTTAAGTAAGATCAGCAGATGTTTCCATGGATTTTTACTTCACAAACTAAGGAGGAATTAAATTTGGCAACTGTAGCTGAGATTCACAGTGATTTACAGCATTAACTGGACAGTGATGTTTTTCTGGAGAAATAACAAGTCCATAGGGACCAAGTTAATTGCTGTTTTTCAATGCAATAACCCAGTGTGATCCCTCTTCAGTTCTACATTATGGTGAATGTGAGTCCTGGAACTAATCAGTATTATCTTTTCATGTGGCATTTGGGGCTTTGTTAGTGGTTATTTGTCTGGAATGATTGCATTTGTTGACATTAATTTATAATTAAATTATTATTTAAGAAAGAAAGAACAGTCTGATTACCTT
>VYZR01073495.1:25971-38806 GCA_013400675.1 Oxylabes madagascariensis | reverse complement strand
CCCTGTTTCCTCCTTTTCCCTAATATGAATTACTATATTCTATATACTAGAACTAACACAAATTATCCCATAATATTTACAACACTCACCGTGTTAAGTGATGTATGAACATGCAGTAAACAGGATGGAAAGCCACATAGCTCAGTGTCAGCCTGGCATGAGCTACACGACAGGCAGACAGAAAAAACTATTTCATGTTATAGCATTTTACTTGAGCTGGTTTTTCTCTGAATGTCTGCTTGAGCAGAAACTCATCCAAATTCTCTTTGGAATGTATTAGCTTTTATTGAGGGCTATCCACTTAAAAAATTTAATCCCTGTGAAGATGTCAGCTGAGAAAAATTGAAATACTCTAGCAAATGTATTTTTGTCCCTTAAAAAATTCAAAATGTTGACAGAAGTAATTATCCTGAGTGAGCAAATCTTACAAGTTATCCCTAAAATTGTGGATTTAATTAAATTATGGTAACTGATTTATATGAAATCTGGATTTTTTTATGTTCTTGTTAAAAGCTGTATCCAGACAACTGAAAAATGTAAATGGGCTTGTATAAAAATCCTTAGGTCCAATAAAATTAATTTTGTACATGGAAGATATTTTCCTCAAAAGAAACTTCTAAAAAGGACCTTTTGAAGACAAGAACAAGTAAAATCAAGGGCTCTGCTCCTGCTAATGTTATAAACGAGATAGCCAATTCTCAATAATAATAATGATTTATTATGACGACAATTATGAAATTTAATTCAGCCACAATAATCAATTTNCCTTTTGTTTTCAAACATGGGGGCCCCTCGTGTTTGCATCTGTCTCAAGTTCTTGTTTCTAAATTCTAAATCTACACGAATTATTCTAATATATTTATTACATAATATAGTTCATATACCCAGCAGTCATCATTTGGTAAATTAGTGCCTGAAAATGAGTTGACAAACAGGAACCTGGCACCCACAGACCTCATGCAATTACTTCATTATACTTTCTATGTCATACAGACTTTCAGCTACATCAAATCTGAGTAGTTTTGTTTCATTTTTGGTTTGGCTTTTTGTGTGGTTTTTTTGTTTGTTTGTTTGGTTTGTTTTGTTTTTTGTTTGTTTGTTTTTAAATTTTGTTCTTAGATTCTGAAAGAGCTCCTCGTGGTTAAACATGGTACCATCTTCTGTAAAAGAGGAATGTGTCTTCCTCTGGTGTATTTTGAGCAATACTTGTCCTTAGAGCTAGTAGTTTGTAAGTTCTTGTGTGCAGAAGCTTCTACTTCACTCGTTTTAATGTTGTAAAAGGTGCAGAAACTTGCATGGGACCTCTTTAAGGCAAGTCTTACTATGTCATTCATCACCTTAACAAGATTAATGGAAATAGCAAAGCTAAAGAGAACTTTATCTGTTACAGCCAAAATACTGGCAAGCTCAACTTTCTGTTAACCAAAAGAAAATAGCAGTAACTTCCTTTAAAATCTTAGGTGTTTGTTCATGCCAACCATATTGTATGTGACATCATAAATGAGTTAGACTTCCAAGAAGGAATACTTACCATGTAGTTTGCACTGTCAAACCTGGCTGCAAGTCCTGAAGTGTGATAACATGGTCCTATTAAATTTAATTTTCCTTTCCTGTCTTTAACTTGGGACAAGAACATGCAAATGTGAAATATATTAGCTCTATTTGATAGGAATTCATGCTTTTCTCTAGAAGTGTTATGAAAATTTGGGAATCAGCACTTCTTAAGTCCTAGGAAATTTCTTTCCTCTTACAGAATTTCATCAAAGCATGAAAAAATCTAAACCTGATTTTAGGTTTTGGTTGTTTTAAGAATATGTTTAGGTATCTGATAGAGAGGCTTTGTAAAATGACTTAACTGCCCCTGTAAATTGTTAGGATTCAAACCAGAATTCCCTACAGGTGCTAATTTTTAAGAGGTTTTAGTTACTGATGACTTCCAGTGAGCTAACCCTTGGGGAGGACCTAATTTGGGAATGACAATGATAACATTTCTAATTTTGTTTGAGACTGAAGCTGAGAGCTCCCATGCCATGAAATGAGAATTTCAGCATGTCTGAGATATTTTTGCAGACAGTGGTACTGTATTATACCCTTTGACGGACTGGTGCAAGGAGTACTCTAATTCGTAGATATGGAATAAGCACCTAAACCAATTTCCAGCCTTGTCTATGTTTGATCTCTATAAAAAGATGAATCTTTCAGTTTTTAATTTTCTTTTCTTTTTCCTTTTTTAATGCCAGCTTTAATTGCCTTCAATACTTTATTGCAATGAGTACCAGAAGCTAAGAGTGTGTTCTGTTAAAGGTTTTCCTTTCATCAGTTTTCAAACTGATACATTTAAATGTTTACACTTCACTTCATCCTGGTGTTAGTACTGATCAATTTTGCATGCAGAAAATTATCTTGGTTTAAAAATGAACAAAAAGGAATACTGGATTTATTGAATTATTTTTTCAGAAGTTTTCAGAACCTGACTCTCCTTTATCTCCATGTTATTGAGATACCTGGGCACTGATATGTACTTAACAGCCTGTAAAAAAAAGTATCTATAGCAGGTGTGTGCTATTTATTTATGGATTTTCTTTAAACTTTGCCAGACTATAATTAGAATGTTTGATACAAATGGGACTTTTTAATCTGGACAAGTCACTTCACTGTTTTAGTGGTGTTCTTCCATAGTTTGCAAAGCGATTTGTTCTTCCCTTTTGATTGGGACTTAGCAAATCTCCTCAAAGTTGTTATTATAATAATTTAATGTGTATGAATATACTTCAAATCTGTGGTTCTTAAGAAGCTTGTTATTGAAGTAGTGTGGCTTAATTCACTTCTTGGGTAAAATACCATATTACTCTTAGATCACCTTTATTCACCAGGTTTCAAAGGATGCAGATAAAGACCATTAATTACTTTTTATCAACAGTATGGTTTAGCAGGTCATGCTGATTATGTGGCTGGTATATAATTTTATAACTGACTGTGTGATTTTGACTGCTACATGAAACTTGCTTGTAATTGGGAAAGATCAGAGACAAGTGTAAGAAGTTTTCAAGTTACAAAAGTGCATTGGGGAGCTGAGCTATTAGAAAGTTAAACAAATGTCTTCCCATTATCCTGAACAAAATGCACTTGGAAGGCACTGATGAGAGAGGAGGGACAGGAAACTATGGCAAGGCTCCTGCTACATAGCTATAGAGAGACTCCCACTGGTGCAGTAATTCTGGCTTCACAACTTAGGGGTTTTCTCCATGGCTTTAGAAAATGGGGAGATGGCAGGAGGGCTGACAAGGTAAGTAATTAGTTTGTTCTGATTATCTTATTTTCATCTTAGTGATTGAAAAGACATGCAAAAATTCTGAGGGATAGTTCTAAAGCAGAAACCTATAGCTCTGGTGGCATCAAGGTAAAACCAAGTCCTGTGCCCAGCACTTGGATATATTCTTTTCAGAATGTCAGGACTCACAAAACTTGGTGTTCAGTTGCTATAATTTTACACTGGGACCACAGAGAGGAATGAATCAACAATGAGCCTTGTAAGAGAGAAGTAACTAAGTTGCTGGGGAAACTGGGAATTGTTCCTAGTAATCTTGTTTACTGGTAAATGCTGTAGACTGTAAAATGTTTTCCTCTGCCAGTACAAATTCATTAGTTTGCAATTTATAGTCTAAGTTGATACAAAGCCAAATTCTACAAGAGCAAAGTTTTATCTGCAAAGAGTCTGTGCTGTTGGTAGAGTAATCAATTGACTGGAAAATGTATTCTTGCTTTCCTTGAAATTTAGTTTAAAAACATAAATGCATGTAGGTTTGTCTAAATAATAAGTTTCATAAATGATAAAAACCAGAGAAGGTGGCAACAGATTTCCTCACTCTAATGTGAGACCAAACTGTATTTCTCTACAGCTGCTCAGGGAAAAGAGGAAGCCTGGAGAGCCAGAGAAGGACGTTGGTTGGAATCACAACCTGTGGACTGTTGTATCTGCTGCCACAGCGTGGAGCAACGTGGTCGTGGGCTGAGCAGCTGTGGTGACAGGGAGATTTATTGTAGGGGAAATGGCCTTTAGCATAAGAGCTGTGGATTTGCAAAGGTCAGGGCAGTGAAAATGGAAAATGGGGCAAGCCCTCTCCCTTCAGTGGCATAAAATGAGGGGAGTGACTGCAAATGAGCTCTTATCATAACTCTTTCCTGGGAACCTTTGCTGGTGTGCTTTAGGATATATACCAAGATGCACACGTTTAGGCACAAAACCTTGGACCACTGTCCTTTTGTACTTAAAACGTCTTAGAAATTATGTTGTTTTTCCAATAAAACAATATGCCAGGATTTGAAGTTAGGGTGAAGAGGCCCAGAGAACCTTAGATTTTGAAATCTGAAGTAAAAAATGGCTGGGTTTGAAGCATTGTCTTTTCAGGAAATTAGTATTAAAAACAATTGGTATGAATGATTGAAAGGGCTTAAAGTTTACACTTAGAACAGAAACTGTTCTGCTTTTAAGTATTCTTACCTTACATGTCCTTAGTTATCTCCTAAAAAACCCACCATATAACTTCTGTGTACGATGTATGAACTTAAATGCTACAGCAAGAGGTTTCTAAATTATTTAATATGAAATCAATATAAAATGGCAGAAACTTAAGAAATTCTTTGTTTGAGATTCAAGAGAAGCTGTCAGTCACATTGAATTACTTTTGATGGAGGTGAAACTTGTTTTGGCAGTGCAATCTACATCCTACAGACCAAATTTGTTGGGGTTTTGTTTGCTTGTTTAATTCCACAAAGCATTCCTGTATTTTCCTTGCAGAAATATCACTCAGGGTTTCACAGAAAAACCTTTTGCAAGGCATGGGGTTTCATTGCAGTCACTGGTAGAAATGCCGTTGACTGCTACCTTTCACAGGGCTTGGATTGACTTGTAGTCTTTCTTCCCTAAAGAGATGTGTGTGATTAAACTAATCCCTAAAGCAGAGGAGGGGGGAAACATTTGTCCCCCCCTTTTTTTTTTTTTTTTGACTAGCAATCCCATCCCTGCTAGAGAGGCGTTCTCAGTGAAAAATTTAAGCATGGAAAGTATCTTGGTTTTCAAAAGATTGCATGTCTGTTGGGGGTTAGATTTGGGGTTTTTTTCCCTTATAGAATTTTTCCCCATAAGTTGCTAGGAGACTAACTGCTGGGTACTTATGGGTGCTTGACCAAAACAAAGAAGTGGCCAAAGGAGAGTGTAGCACCGGGCTACAGCCTTTTTTGGTCTCTGAGAGATTTTCCCTCTGAGGAAAAAAAAGATACTATGAGGTTTTGGGCAGGTAAAGGACGGGGCTGGAGGCAGCCTCGCTCTCTTGCTCTCGGCATCGGAGACAGGACGGTCAGGCTGCTGCTGCTTGTTGTGGGAGGAGTTCACTGTCCCACCGGGTCCGGTCCTGAGAAACCGACCATCGTCTGCTCGAGTGCACGGGAATTCTGAGCTCGCCTCCTCCTGCCCTGCTGGGCCAGGCCTGTCCCACCGCTGCCACTTTCTTCGGCACTGCTTTGAGGCTTTTTTTTTTTTTTTTTGCTACACTGTATCTCTCCACAGCCCTGCGGGGACATCCCCGCCGTTCCAGCTACCACTGACGGACCTGCTGATACATCTCATCCATCAGCCCAGGATATTCCACCGTCCCAGCTTGGTGCCCTTGGAGTCCCGCAGGGGCACCGAGATCAGACTGCCCTGGGCTTTGTGAAACAAAGCCCCTCGAGGTTCTTGGTTCTTTTTATCATTAATGCTGTAGTAGTTGTTGTTTGTTTGCCTTGTTGTACATACTAGTAAAGAGCTGTTATTCCTATCCCCTATCTTTTCCTGAGAGCCCACTTAATATTCAAAATTTTAATAATTCGGAAGGGAGGGGGTTTGAATTCTCCATTTCAAGGGAGGTCCTGCCCTCCCTAGCAGACACCTGTCTTTTCTAACTAAGATGTGAAAAACGAGGTTCAATTTCCTGGTAAATTTTAAGAAATAAGTTTAATAAAATAAAAATAAAGACAATTAGGAAACAGATTAAGCAAAGGAGTTTACGGCTGGGTGACTTGTCGTGTAGCCAAAGCACACCTTTAACAAAAAAGGTTGTCCCTTAAAAGTATCAGCCTGTTGCATATGTATAAATTCACATGCATAATTCAAACATTCCTCTTGGACAAAATCTTTCTTTGTTCATCTTTATCTGGCAGATCCATTTGCGAGTGGCTCCATTCTGTCTGATAGCATAAGTCCCATAAATTCTTCTCCCGAGATCCTAGTCTTTTTCACTTTGGACAAGACACTTGATAACAGAGGTTCAATATCTCCTGATCAGCTATTCTCACGCAGGAATGCAGGGTGACTCCCCCCTACCTCCCCAGTCTTTTAACATTATGTTACAATCAAAAAAATACACATTTATCACATTTCTAAACTCTATTAATAGAAAATACAATACAATCTTCTCACATTACACATATAGTATTCATCTCAGTATTTGCGAAAAGCCAATTATATAATATACATTTATAACAAAGACAATGTCTCAGTTGGCTTGAATAGTTTCATTAAAAGATCAGTAGTACTTTGGACTGTCTTGGGGCGTTGTGGGCACTTCCAAGCAGTCTCCTGTTCAGTCTCTGCAACTGGTTCTCTTTTTTCTGTAATACATTCAACATTGTTTCTTTTTTATGTTTATAATGGCAATTACCTCTTCTTGAGTAGAACTGTATTTGCAACTGAATAAAAATTTACAATAGTCTTCAATAGTTTAGATAACTGGATAGTTTGTGGAAGAAATGACATTAAAATACTTTAAAAACATCCTTTTTCAAAAGAGAACTGGTCTTTTCCTAAAGGATTCTATATACGTTACTGAGGGAGTGCTATTAAAGGGAATGATTAGACATGTTTTTATTAATAATTCAGAAGGATACTATTCCACCTCTATTTGTGGTCCTGCCAGTAAATCACAGTGTCACATTTGTAGCTCTGTATTTCAGCTCACTGTCCTCAAAGTAAGAATGTGTGTGCTGGCATGGTAGGGATATTACATGACTAAACTTGGAAAAACAGCAAAAATTTTGTCATCAGCATTGCTTTAAGAAGCAGAGAGCTCATGTAATATTAATTTTTGGGAGAGAAATAATTGCATTGTTCCTTAGTTTTCTCCATATTTTCTAATGGTTTATTTTCTGTCTGGAAGTAGCACACTGCTCTGACTTGCATTCTTACAAATCTGGGCAGTATTACTTCAGAGTGTTCTTTTCCCAGATGTGGGGATTCTCCAGCAAGCTGTTGCCAGCCAGCACCCACCGAGGCTTCACAGGGTTGGTAGGACTATACAGAGTTTTAAATAAGACTGAGCTGTGAGACTTCACTCTCATACTGTGCTGCTACGGATATGATCATATAAAGAAATCAAGCTATTGCTGTGGTTTAAAATCTTTTGGGATGATTGTTAGGGTTTTCTTAATGAGGAGGACATTCTTCAAAGTTCCTTTTACAAGTGAATGCTGTTTGTTGGGGGTTTTTGTGGTGGGTGTGTTGTTTTGTTGGTTTCGTTTGTTTGGAGTTTTGTTTGTTAGTTTTTTTTTCCTTTCCCACAATACAGGTTTAAAAATCGCTTGCCTTTGTAGTCTCCTGGTCCTGCCTCCAAGGGATGGAAGGTCCATAAAGCCTGAGAGTTAAAGCAGGAGCCTTACTCATTGCTGGAGGAGCACTTTGCAGTATGTTGAAGTCAGCCTCCAGAGAGATTGCATTTGCAGGCTGTTGTTTTAAGCTTGGGAACAGCTTTTGAGTGACATGATTATCTTGACATTTGATTTAATGCATGAGGTTCTTAAAAATGTTACAAGTAGTTAAAGATGGTGGATAGGATAAAACTAAATTAATCCCATCATGTGCAGCAGCAGCAGGGCAGCACTTCCCTAACAAGGTGGCTTTCCCTGCCCTTTCCTTGTGTGGGGTGGTAGACTGCAAAGATTGTTCTTCTTGTAGTCATGTTTGGTCATCTGTGGAAAACAAATTAGGTAATAGATTTTAAGGCCAAAGGAGATCATTAGATCATCTGACCTAGTAGTGGATAGAAATTGATCTAGAAATCTTTATATTGATTCCAGTAAGTTATTTATTAAAAATACACCGTTATGAGAGATGGCTATCATTTGCTTTGTGTGCTGAGTGGCAGCGTGTAAGGCACGCTAAACTTTGTCAAAGTTTTTTGTTGTTTCAATTGTTTGAAGAGAGAGAATGAAAATATCAAGTTTCTGATAAAGGCAGTAGATTGCACTTGTAATTTATGTGGGAATCTCAAGAGACTGAAATACAGGAAAAGTATTTTGAGGGTAGAAAGGTCATGTTCAGTTTATCCTTTATACAGTAGTTATCCTGAAAATTAATTCATTACTTGGCTAAAAATGTTTATTATTTACCACATGAAAGAACTGCTTTAAAAGACGCCTGAAATAAGCCCCCTATTTCGCCCCTGCCAGGATTCCAATGCCAGCTCAGACCTGGAGAGCTTCGGGGGATATTTCAAGACGGGACAAAGGGCACAAAAGAGGCTCTAACCCCGAGATATGATTGCAGATGTTTATTCCATGTCTTCCAGGGGGGAAAGAGGGAGAGAGCGGAAGAAGAGGGTCTTATCTAGGTTTCTCCTAGAAGAGATAACTGGAACTCAGCCAATAGGGTCTGAAAAGGGGAGGAAGGGTCAAAACTATATAGTCGCTGACTCTGGGGGTCTCTGGGGAGGGAGAAACCATTTCCCAAGGCAATGTAACAGATGCCAAGGTCAAGACTCTGTGTAAAAGGCCTATGAGGTTGTAGTCAAACTTCTTCCAGGCTCTACTTCCATTCATGGCCTGACCCAAAGCCATGTCACTGGTACTGAGAGCTGTAGCCGGGTGCCAGCTCCCTGAAATTTCTGCCTGTGCTGGAAGTCCAGTTCAGTTGTGATGTCAGAGCAGCACAGGCTGGGCCTCCCACCGCAGCTGGTGGCAGTGCCTGACTGCAGTCCCAAGTTCAGCTGACCATCTGATGTTATGACTACAGCCTTTTCCATGTTACTGCCAAAACAAGTGTCTTCATACAGCCACTATTGCCATGATTTTCTTCCTGCATGTCATTTGACACTGAGCTTTGTTTTGGTACAGGTTGCTTACTCTATCCTTGCTATTTATCAGTGATTTGACCTTTTATTTATGGTTACCCTATGTTATAAATAAAATAGCCAATTTTTAATAATAATGGTNGTTTGGCATTCCCCCCCTTACCTTTTGTTAGTTATATTTTATATGCTACTGTTACAATTACTTCTATAATATTATTTTTTATTGTTAACACGAATTATTCCAATATTTATCACACCCTACCTTTATGACAGTTGAAGTCTGTGTAAAGCTCACTCTCCTCTCACTTGTGAAAATATTTCCTTCGTACTCAGCTCCTCTCCATCGTGTTGTAAGACCCGTTTCTCAGTTCTGAAGCTATTTAACTTGCCCTATGTTGATTCTCTAGTGTTCAGAATGTCAGGATCACTTCTTTAATCCTTTAAAAATACTGGCTTAAAGCTGAGTTTCTCTTTGAATTCTCTGTTAGAAATACTAAGAGTTATTAAACATAAAACCTCTAATATTTTAGATAATTCCTTTAGCCATGTCTTTCAGAATATGCCAGTGTTAGCCCAGAGTAGGTCAATTGTGTTCAAAAGAACCTACAAGGGACAAAAAAGGCAAGTGTTCAATGAACAGTGATTTGCTCAAAGCTGTGCGAAGTCACGAGTGTGGTCTGAATGTACAAATACAGTATCTATGAATAATAAGCAGCCACTGGTAAAATGTTAAAACAGTTGCAAACAATTAGCAAGCACTTTTTTTGTATCCTTTGCACCTTTTTTGTCACCTTAAAAAACCCCTGTGATTGCAGCTACTACAGTTGTCTCCTGAAGCAGCACTAAATATGTTGGTTTTCCAGTGGCCAAGAATCCAAAGGATGGGGTGTGTCTGAACAGGGCTTTTGGCCTGCCACCATTCGAGTCAGTCAGCTGAACACTGTCTTGGCAAGAGGCTTCCATTTTCAAAGTAGTCAAGACTATGATCAAGCAGTTCAGCTGCAACCAGTGAAATGTGATCTGAGCCTCTGACTGCTGTTTTGAACCAGAAATAGCTCAGCTGCTCATTTGGGTTGAATTTATTTTATTAATGTATTGTGCTTTTAAAATGCATGACTGCAGTGGGTCAGTCTGAGCAGGAAAGGTATTTCTTTAGTGCTCAGCAGAAACTTAGTTGCTCTCACCCTGGAGTGTGTCTTCTGATAGCAGAAGCTCACTTTTAAGTGACTGCAGAATACTTGGACAGACATCAAGTGAGTCTGCTCTTTAATTTCATCTTGAGGGCATTAATGATTTTTATACAATTTTAGAGTAAATGGTGAGCATGGAGTTTGGTTGGCCTGTTGGGGTTTTTTAACATATTGTGATTGTCTGTATGAGGTTCATGTATTCCCCTAAAAGTAAATTATATTCATTTATACATAATTGAAGTCTAAGAGCAGAATTCTAATATTTTCAGTTATTTTATACCATTTCTGGCTTTAAGAAAACATCTGCTTCATAAAATATTTGTGTTAAATTCTTGTAGTATTTGTCTGGGGGTTTTCACACACCATACTTTAAAGGTATGTTGCTAAGCCAACAGATGTTCTTGTATTAATTATGATGCAGTTCTTCCTTCTTACTTTATTCTACTTCTTTCAGATCCATGGTGAAGGGTAGGATACTTCACTATTTCATCTGATGGAGTGAAATAAATGCTTTCTGAAAGCTTTCAGCATTTTAATTAAATATGCAGATAGCTGAGGAGCAGTATAGATTACATTTTTTTATTAAAAACATGGATAAGGTACAACGTTAATCAGTGAAAAAGATATTGCCCTTGCTTTTCTTAATGGATTATATTAGTCATTAGATCATTAGAAGGAGTTCAAAGCGCTCCCTCTTCGTCTCATACTGTCACTTTGCTAATACCATTCTCTTATGAGTCACCTTCCCTTTTAGGCAGTAATAAATTTTACCTCTCCTCCTCTCTTTGCTTCTCAGCACCCACTGATTTGATTTGTTGTGTAACTTTGAAGGAAAGGCCATGTTACCTGGCTGAGGAGATTGAGAAAGATGCAACTGAAGTGAAACAGTGAGGCAGTGAATTAGCTCTGCTGGTTCATATTCTGCCTTGATTTATATTCTTTCAAATGCTTTTGAAGCACAAACCATGTGCTGGTCTCTGGAAAGGAACACTTCATCTCCTTCCTCCCCTCCCCCCGAGGCTGACATTAGCTACTTATGCAAAATCTGATCTATGCAAAGGGCCAAGCCTTCTGTTTGGTGCCTCCCTCACTTCCCAAGTGGGGAACTTGAAACCAAACGAAGTGCCTTGGAGGAGTGCTCTTTGCCCCCGCTCCAGCATAGGTGTGCTTGGGAACAGCAGGCTGGTAGGAACATCTCTCTGTCTTCACAGCAATCAACAGTACCAGTGAGACAGGAGATTGGTAATGAGTGTGGGACCTTTTCAGAATTGGCTCAAATTCAGCCAGTCACCAGGTGCTGGAAGTCATTGCTGTTTGCAGGGCNTCCTTTGATTCAAGAGAAAAATGCACTGACCCCCACCCACCCTGCTACCATGCCCAAGGAGCTGTGAGCATAACAAAAACTTGTAGCTCATATCTGACTCATAGGACCAAATCCATAGCAGATCATCGAGAGCTTTGTAAGAGAGGATCCTGGTAAGGAGGATTTTTAAGGAAAGCCTGTTGTGCAGGATCAGATAAGTGTTGTGCACCTTGACTCTGGTAAAGAGGTCTCCAGTAATAAGATGGCCATGATGTAATGAGAAGTGTCTTGCCTGAAGAATGTAGATTTGAATGCTTTTACAAACTCTATCTTAAGCATGTTGCTTGTTCATCTAAATAGTTCTATTTGAATTATGGCTTAATTGTCTCCTATTTGACTCTTCTTAGGAGTGAGCTGCATCTTTTATCTTTTCTTGGTTAGCATAGAGGTGCTGCAGTAAGTCAGTCCTAGGAAGGAGTTTTCTCTCTTAAGAGTTAATGCTCATCTAGTCAGAGGGTGTGTTTGCATTTCAGTGCAAACATAAAAGTTCAAACAGTGAATTAAGAATGACTTCTCCAAAATACATACTTCCTAAGCAGTTGAAGAGCGATTTGTAGTGCACACAAAGTACACTTCAAATAATTTCCAGGGGAAAAAAAGTGTTTGTAGAACTTTGCATCTGTTTGCAGATTATTCATTGCTAAATTAATAGAATATTCCTACATTATTCAGTTATGGCAATGTGCACCTTAGAAATGCCTTGATAAGGTGTGCTACAAAGACCATCTGTATTTAAAATAGAACAGAACAAGACTCACCTGATCTCGTGGTACATCAAAGCGATATTTCGTGATTCATATTATTTGTAGTATAGTGGTTTCCAGGATCTGCGTTTCTGGTAAAGGTAAAGTCATTTACAAAAACACTTCCATTGTAGAAGATTAAATGAAAAAGGTTATCTCAAAGTTTCCTGAAGCTAATGAGAGGACTACAAACCCCAGATGCTGAAATGGAAAATTTCAGTGCCCTTTGAATGAGACTAAGAATTTATTTATTTTTATTACAGCATTGCATTTATTTATCAGGAAATACTTCTGATTGCCTTTCACTGTTTTCCTGTCTTATAAAGTTTTTAAAGAAAGCCTAGTTCTGATTTTTACAAATGAAATATGGAGGCAAAAAGAAAAGTTTCACCAAAGACCACAAAGGGCTGGATGCAGAGACCTGAACTGTATGGTAGC
>VYZR01073482.1:44030-62024 GCA_013400675.1 Oxylabes madagascariensis | reverse complement strand
CAAATCTAACCCCCAACAAATGTTTATATGTTTATTCATAGTATCTGCTAATTGCTACTGTTTCAATTTTGTGGGGCCTCTGGATTGTGTTTTGGTTTTGTTTTAATTTGCTTCGTTTTGTTATTAACTGTGCAAATAGATAGTTTGGTCAATTTGTAATGGGAGAGCAACCTGAACATCAATCTGTGGAATGGTTCATTCCCACAAGCAAGTCCTCTATAAAGATTTGGGAGTTGCTTTACAAGTAGGGTGAAGCCTATTTGCAGCTATATTAAGTCTTCAGTATTATAATGAACAGATAGCAATGGGATTTAATAATAGAATGCATTTATTGTGGTTAAATACAGAGTAAAGTGTAGCTGTGTCAAATTACTTTTGAGATTGCTGATTGAATAGCCCTTATTGCTGAATTATTGTAGCATACTTATTATCTACTGGATGACAATCTACTTACGAATTTAATGAGGGGAGCAAAATGAACACCATGTTTTAAATAAGCATCAGCCTTACAGTTCTTTAATTTTTATGACTTTATGTTGAAAATCATGCAAATAAGAATAATGTTAATATTGTTCAATGTAATGAGAAGAAAAATCTAAGGAGGTTTTTTTCTTTCTTTGTCTGAACTGGAGGACAATTTGTAGGGCCAGCAGAATTTTCTCATTCTTTCTTGCTTTGAAACCATGGGATTCTTTGCTAAAAGAAAAGTTGCTTCACTAAAAAAAAAAAAACAAGCAACATTCCCCCAAGAACTCCATACTTGGAAGTATATTTCCACACACATACACACACACCTACACACCCACCCCCCCATACTCCTGCGCTTTTTTTTTTTTTTTTTTTTTTGACAAAATTGTTTCTTGTATGAACTTTGGAAATTGAAGAGCACAAATCACCCTCAAAAGTAAAATGCTATTTACACCAACTCTGAGAACAGAAGTGTTGAAAGTAGCAGTAGTTTTGGTTTGTCATAAATATTAATTATTCCTTTTTCCTTTCACTATAGGTACTTCAAAAACTAGGAAAAGCAGATGAAACTAAAGATGAACAGTTTGAAGAATATGTTCAAAATTTCAAACGGCAGGAGGTCAGTTACTTTTTCAGTTTCTTTAATTGTATCTTAAGAATGCAAGATACTTAACTTGCTGATTTTGAAGAACATGTTGCAGGGGAACAGGTAAGATTTTATTTTTTTGGTGGATACAAGATTTTGTTCTGCAGCTTTCAAAAGGAAATAACAGTTGCATTTGTGCATGCAGAGTGCTAAAATATGGGCTGAAAATAAAAGGACATTTGTAGTCATATGTAATATCATCATGCTTGAACCGCTTGAGATCAGAGTAACACTACATTTTCACCAGTTCTTGAGGATAGAACCCAACCTCAACTAAATGCAACTTTGTAGTCTCCTTCTTACAAAGAAGAGAAGTATTTTCATGGTTTCATTTTGTGAATTACTTTCATCGGTGCTATATTTATATAGCTGGATATAATACTGGATTTATAAGAGTGAGTAGATTAATAGTTTCAAACTGCACGTGTTGTAAAGCTCCCTGTGGGTGCTGGGCTCTGTGGTGGCAGTGCTGGTGAAGCATAACTAGGCAGCAGTGCTCAATTAGTCTTAGTGTTAAAAACACAACACAGGAAAGCAAAGGTGCTCCGAGGAGTTTATAATCTACTCCCAATGCAATCCTAAATTCCAACCCAAATTACTTGTTTCTTTGTTGGACAGACTTTTTGGCTCTGAGGTGATGAATTGCAATTTATACATAGTACCTTTCTAGTACAAATTAATGCCTACCATAAACTGTGGTAATACCACCAAGAAAATAATCTTGTTACATAAGTATGAACTGATGTATCTGTTGTTTTTGTGAGCCGTTATTTCGAGCCCCTATAGAAAGGAACTGGAGAGTGAGAACTACTCCCACACATTTTACATAGTGTAAAATTTGGCTTATGTCAGTGTTTGCAGTTTCTGCTCTGAATCAGTCCTATTCTACTAGGAACTTTCCTTTTGGAATAGGAATAGCACTTTCCTCCTTTCTATGTAAACACAAAGTCTGCATCCTGACTGCTAGAATGCATATTAACTCTTTTGCATCTTATTTTCCAGTCTGTGTAGAAGAGAGGGAGGTTTCAAGAGCTACTGAGCTTTCCTCTTCACCAAAGAGAAAAATACTGGGAAGTGAAAGAATCTGTTTCTCTGAGAAGGGTAGTTCCTTCCCCAAATTTCTTGAGGTCAGGAAGATGGTGGGATTTAATAGAAGACTTGAAACCCTACAGAGATGTTATATTTTCCCTTTTCTTCCCTTTCCACTTTTCCAAGTCTTCTTGACTTAACTTTTTGATTATCTCATGTTGTTGCTTATCCTTGTTGTCCGTATCCCAGCTGTTTGCACAGCTAGTAACCATGTTTGTAGAAATAAGGTACATCTAGAGGGGTTTCTTCGGTGTAGGAGCAAATAGAGCATCCCTATGAAGAGACAGAATTTGTGGTAATTTTTTTCTTTTAGTTCAAAATTCTGAGACAAAAAAAAAAGAGGGGAAAGAGAAAAAATCCTTTTAAGCAAAATGATGTCCCAAGTATTGGGGTTTTTTTTGTCCTTTACCAAGAATTTTCTGTAATGGTGATTTTAAGCTGAAAATCTTGCTTAGGGCTAAAGAGGATATTAGCATTCCTTTCTTTTTATTTTCTCGTTCTTTGATGTATATAGAGGCAGTAACAAACAGTAAAGGACTCTGCAGGAACTACATGATGCTAAATCCTAAATGCAAATGTGAGTTGGGACCAGAGGGAATTGAGTAGGGAGGAGTGACTGCAAAGGGAACTGCTACAACTATCATGACAGTCACATGCAGATTAGGCTAGGTCCACTGACACACCAAATGGGAGAGACTGTATATTTACTGAACTAGTCAAACATGCTTACTGTGCTTTCAAGGAGTTCTGTTGTGCTCAATTCTTCAACTACAAGGGGGAAAATGCTGCAAAAGCACTGTTTCTGCCACGTTCACAATAAGCATATAAATAGTTTAAATTTTCTGAGTTTTGTCCATGCTTTGATCTACAATTTTTTAGCAATGCAAAGGTATGAAGCATTACAATGTGCATCTGAATTATCATTCTTACTGATTAATGTTGTGCAGAACTGCTGTCTTCTGTGAAGTCAGGCAGCCATCTCTTCTTGGTTTACATTCAGTCCTGCTTTCAAGTTCATTTTGCAATTCTAGAGGCTTTAGATAAAGAAAAGTCAAATTCTAGATATTAAAGGCAGTCTGGTGGATTTATGCCTGTGCTGAGGTTCACCAAACTGTTGATGTGGGCCATTCAGGAGGCTTGCAAGAACAACCAACCCTATGAGAGGCTGTCCCTTTTTTTTCAGGTCTCTCCAGGATTATTTGTCCCTGTTGTGGTGATTGATCTAACAAGGCCATTTCAGAGGAAGTTTGAGAGGAGGTCCAAGCTTTACTTTGTTTCTTGCAATCTCACTTAGCAATGATTTGTCTGTTCCCTGGCCACGTCACCTATCCACAGTTCATTATGAGGAACACTATCACTTCAATTCTATGTCTCCTTGTAAGTTCTTTATTGCAGGTGATGCTATGTGTGCCCTGGGGATCCTGGTAAGCTGAAAGCTGTGAAAATGATCTGTTCATCTTGTTCCCCTGCATTACTGAGCCTGCAACAACCCTTGAGACATCAGCTAACCTTAAGTATAGAATGATGTTTTTATTACTACTCTCCAAAGATAATAAATGAGGACTCCCAGTTCAGCCCACTGAAAGGATAAAGGAAAGAGCATAGTGCTCATTACCCAGGAAACAGAAAATTGAAAACGTGAAATCTTTGCCTGAAGAGCAGATTAGATGGTGGGCCTGTACCACACTAAGAAGAAGGCTATGGGTAAAGTTACATGCATGTCATGGTTTGATACTGGCCAAACACCAGGTACCCTCAGAAGCTGCTCATTCACCCTCCCCTGCCACAGTTGAGCAGAGGAGAGAAAAATTTAATGAAGGCTTCCTGAGTTGAGATAAGTTCTGAGAGAAAACACTCCAAGGGCAAAACAGGCTCAACTTAGAAGTACAAAGTGGGTTTATTACTAACAGAGTCAGAGCAGGATAATGAGAAGTAAAATAAGCCCTTAAAAACACCTTTTTCCCCCAACCCCTCCCTCCTTCCCACCAACAGCACGTAGAGACAGGGTATGGGGGTTTGGTCATTTCATCACCTGAGGTTTTCTTCCACTGCGTAGGGAGAGGAGTTCTTCCCTGCTGCACCATGAGGTCCGTCCTACAGGAGACAGTTCTCTGTGAACTTCTCCAGCATGGCTCCCAATCTCATGAGCAGCAGTCCTGCCAAAACTGCTGCAATGTGAGACCCTGCCACGAATAAACAGTCCTTCCAAAACTGCTGTAGCGTGGGTCACTCTTCCACGGGATGCAGTCCTCCAAGGACAGGCTGCTCCAGCCTGGAAGCAGCAGCCCCCTTTCTTCACTGGGTCTCCAACTGGGATCACAGCCTCCTCCAGGTATTCATTCACTCCAGCATGAGCACCTCCCCCACGGGCTGCAGGTGGATCTCTGCATTCCCCGTGGATCCCCATGAGCTGTGGGTGGATCTCTGCATCCCCCATGGATCCCCAGGGGCTGCAGGGGCACAGCTGCTTCACCATGGTCTTCACCATGGCCTGGAGAGCAATCTCAGCTCCAGTGCCTGGAGCACCTCCTCCCCCTCCTTCTCCACTGACCTTGGTGTCTCCATGTTGTTTCCCTCACATGTTCTCACCTCCTCCTCTTCTCTGGCTAGCAAAAAACTAGTGCATTCACACTTTGTTTTGATTTTCTTGTTAAATATGTTATGACAGAGGCATTACCGTTGTGTCTCATTGGCCCAGCCTTGGCCAGTGTCATGTTCATCTTCAGAGCCATCAGGGATTGGCTCTGCTGGACATGGTGGAAGCTTCCAACAGCTTCTCACAGAAGCCACCTCTGTGGCCCCCTCACTACCAAAAACCAGGCCATTCAAAACCAATGGAGTGCAGCAGATCTATCTGGAGAAAACCATAATCTAGTTTCCCCAGTCATCCATTCCCATCTCTTTCTGAATACAATTGGATAAGAGCCTCTTTTGAACTTGCAACCCAGTGTTGAATTACCCAGATGAATCACCATGGAGAAACTGAGTCATCCCATGTCCAGAGACAACAGAGCACAGTTGCTTTGCAGAGCCTCAGGACTTTGTCAAAACCATTAAACTCCTGCAGTTGATGCCAACAGTAAAAACATTTAGATTTGTAACAATGAATATAGCTGTTTTTCATCTTCCACTTAGGTTGTAAACTGAAAATTGTCACTCTAAATCAAAGCTTGTGGAAAAAAGAAAATGTGTAAACTCTCATATGACTGTATGACACAGATTTTCATTGTATTGCAAGAAATTTCTTGAGATTTAAGCATTTATTTTGCACAGCTAATAAATCGACTCTTTTGCCTCTTAATTGACTCTGAAGTTCAGACTAAGAGAAAAAAAAGAGAATTTCTGCATAATTCTTTCATTTCTCTTGTGAAATTATCATCAAAGGCCAACGAGGATTTACCAGAAATTTTGTCTGTATTCTGTTTTTCAAGCAATTGCATTTTACATATTCTTTTTCTTTACAGGAAGTACAGTAGCAATTACCTTTATCCCCATCTATATTTTAATGACTCATAGTCATTAAAAGTCACACTTTATTGCTCTAAGAGAGCAATATTCAATTTCATGTATATGCATACTTACTTCTCTTTATTTTTCTACATGTAGTTATGAGACTTCTTTTGCTTTACATACTACAGTTAAAATATATTTTAGTGCTTAAACCCATAAATGTTATGTACTGTATATGTACACAGAGGAGATATAACAGTTGATACTACAAAAGCAGCTTCCCATGTCATGTTGTCAGAAAAAAAGCAAAATGTCAAAGGCTGTTGTTGCTAGGATATAGAATTAGGTGAAAATAGAAGAGCTTTTTTTACCTGTTTTTGTGTGATCAGAATCTGCTTCTGGGGACTGTTTTACTTAATGTGCATCCAGTAGTAAGAGCTGCTCATTGGGTGTAATTGTTATGGTTCCTGAAAAGGCTTATCCTGGCCAAATCTTCTTTCACACAGTCATGCTTGGCTGCCTTACAGCTGTGTCATGACATTGTTTAAAATTTGGTTTGTGAGACAATTAACATTTTTTGTAGTGTTCTTTTTGCATCAGCTGTGCTAATAAATTCTTCTTTTGGAGTTCTGGTGTCTGTGCTGTTATATTCATCCAGATAATCCAAGAATGTGGGGAATTTCCTGATTATCTTTCCCATTCTTTTTTAAAACTTATTCATGAATTAAGATACCCAGGATGAGATTCATCACCTACACATGGGTGCTAGACGTGCTTTACATTGTCCCACCTAGCCCCCAGACATTGCTCCAGAAAAAGACTAAAATCCTGTATAATACTTGCTGTCTTGAGTACCATGTGGCATCTCCAGCTGCAACAGACACATGTGTTTTGGCAGTTGAACCTTGTGCCAAGAGAGTGATCCAGTTCCAGATTGCAACACCTGAATGTGGGTGTCTGTGTTTCCAGGAGCTGGGTATTCCCTTGATGGTTGTGCTGAACTGAGCAGCAGGGTCTGGGAGAGCAAGGCAAAAACCTATCAGTTTGCCAGGGGTATCTGTGGGCCTTAATGTCTCTGATCAGCCCTGTCTGGGTCCCCTAATCCTGCACATGAACCCAAGAGTCCCATTCTAGCTCAGCCCTTGACATAAGTTACATCACAGACTCATTCCCATGCCAAGGGAACCCGTTTCAGCTGTATCTCCTGCTGCTCCCATCTGGATCTCTCAGACAAGCCCTGGACCTGGTTCAAACCCTCACAAGGTTGCGGATTGTCAGGGAAACCACTTACCAGCCACTGTCTCTGCCCACCTGTTCCAGACCCTGCAGGATAGCACCCATCAGTGAGGGCATAGCCTCCACTGAAGTCACTTGTGGTTCCTGGTACAACCCTACCAACTGTGAGGTTTCTGGGTTAGTTATCTAAATGTTGGCATTTGTTGCCACTTGCAAGGCCCTAGTGTGTCCTCCCTGGTTTCCAGTTGCTGTTCAGAAAAGCTGGTAGGTCTCTAAGGACCAGTTGTGTTTGCTATTTGTGGATGCATCACAAACAGCACTAGATAACTATACTGGAGTGAATGGTTTTGACTAACAGATTTTCTTAATTGCTCTCCTGACTCCACAGGTTGCTCTTAAGAGATCTACATTGGTTCTATGACAAGGAGAGACACCCAACTCATGTAGACAGTGATGTCTTAATCTAGAGTTGGATGAAGGACATGATTAAGAAAGGGAGCTTTAATGTGTATTACAAATAATAACATTAAATTCAATCTGTGTTTTGCAAAATCTTATTTTCTCTAGGAATTAGTAATTATCTCATATATCTATATTACCATCTTTAAACCTGCCTTACGTCCCCCATTTAGACCCCCCCCTGCCCCCATCTTGTACATGGTCTTGAGATGGATTAAAGAATCCAGGCAGTAAACAAAAAGTGTGAACTTTAAAATTACTCTGAATGGGTGACACTCTTTCTCCTTAGCTGATACTCAGATTTTCTTGGTTGTCTATAGAATCTAATACTAAAGTGCAGGGGATTCTTGGTACTTGTTAAGCTGCAACTATTATGTGTTCAGTACAGTTCTGTCCATACGAGACTCCTTTGCTAAATAAAAGTGATACCAAGTGTCTCTGGTAGCTATTCCAAAATAAACCAGACATAGGAAAACACAATCTAGACTAGAGGGAGGGAGCTTTTTTTCTGTGAGCCAAGTGTTTACATTCAGGGGCACTGAATCTGACAAGCATTTGGGGTAAACTAGGAGCATACTTCACATACTGGATGATCCCTAAGCCAAATACATTTTATACAATGTATATATACAATCTATACAAAGGTACAATGTATTTTGAGACCATGGAAGGGATTTCTCTGATGATTCCATTCCATCCTGAAATGTGTGTTTAATAATTATCTTATGTCTTAAGGGCCATTTTTATCAAGACAAGAAGAAATATAATGTACCATTAAATCTCATCTCAACCTCATTAATTTCCAATCAGGCAAGATATTTAAGAAGGTGAGGCCCTCTGTTTTATGCTACAAAATTATCTCTGCATGGACACCTCAGATGCATTTCAACTGATTCCTCAGTAAAAAAGATAGAGCAGCTGATACAATGTTTTTCTTTTTTGATTCTGACCATTGATTGCTCCAAATCCAGAGTCCAAACCATTTTCACACTGTGCGAGTTTTGATTTTCCCTTGGATATAAACTATTAGGCCTCTGCAGCTTTAGTAACTGTACTAATTGTTTTCTCCCTAGTGCAGTTGAATGTTCGAAGTTATCTCTGGCTATTTTTAAAGGACACCTGTATATGTTTCTTCAGGACTTCTTTGGGATAAACGACCATAGGGATAGTTAACATAGCCCAGCTCAGAGATTTAAGACATGTGAAAAACAAAGTTCATTTTCTTGGTAAAATTTAAAAAGTTTAATAAAATAAAAAAGAGACAATTAGGAGACAGAAAAGAAAAATAGTTTAACGGTCGGGTGCCTGGCGTTCAGCCAAGAGTACACCCTAACTCAGAAAACATTTCTTTGAATGTACCAGTTTGTCACATGATCATAAACTCCTATGAAATATTCAGACATTCCTTGTAGATGTTGGTTTTAACCCCTGACCTTCCCCCATTCTATCAATATGTTTTATTTCTTCTGGTGGTTCCATCTTGCCACTTCACTTTCTGATAACAGAGGCAATAAATTCTTCTTTTGGAGTTCTGGTGTCTGTGCTGTTATATTCATCCAGATAATCCAAGAATGTGGGGAATTTCCTGATTATCTTTCCCATTCTTCTGAGTTAGCTACAAAAAGCATCTTACATCACATAATTTCTATTTTAATATTATGCTATAACCTAAGAAATATATATGTACATTCATCACACCACCATTTCTAAGCCCTGTTAATAGAAATAACAGAAACTATATTAATACAGCAAAGCTTTCTAACATTATACATACAGCATTCATTTTAATATTTGCGAAAAGCCAATTTTATAATATGTATTTATAACACATGGATTGAACATGATGCAGTTCACAAAAAACAGTTTTGGACAGTTTTCTGTCTGAAATGTTAATACATAGCTTATGTACATTATTTACAAATGTAATTATGGGTATGCAGCTGTAGGCATAGAGGCACAAGTAGATGTTCAGAAAGTCTAGTTTGACATGAAATGTGTATAGATTACTTTTAGCCATAGAACTTGTAGATTCTTGCTTCCTCTGCAGACCCCAATTTTTAATTAAAACCATTATTCTGGGCCCTACTTTGAGGATATAAGTATACTTAAAGGATGATGTAGTAACTGTGAAGGTAGAATGCTTAGGGAGGGGTAGGTTTAGTTGTCAGGGAAGATTGTAATTTCACTTAAGGTGAGTGCCACATATTTTTCCATTCAGTCCTCATCTGAAACAGAAACCAATGGTTCAGCAAAAGGGTTGGTTTAGTCGCTCTGCAGGCACAGAGCCTTCTTCCTTGGGCATCGCTACTAACACAATGCAGAGCTCCCTGGTTCTTGCCTTTAGAGTTGATTTTTTTTTTTTTTTTGGATTAGTGTAAATTATCTGAGAAGCCTGTTTCGTTTGATGCAGTTTACTTAAATTCAACATGCTACTTAATAATGAGAACAACAAAGTCCTTATTTTTCAGCCTTCTTAGTGGCTGGGCCACAAATTTGGTGCTCTCCTGGAAGATACTGTGTGAGAAATGACACTCACTTCTTAAAAATTTAAAATGTTTATTAAACTACAACAAGGGGCAAAACCAGGCAAAAGGCTGCTTAGGCACAGCCAGGGGCATAGCCAGGGGCATAGCCAGAGGCACAACCCCAATAACAGTAACATTCCTTATATACCCTGGGTTATTGCATCAGCCAACACTGCCCCTCCCAAAGTCTGCCACTTTGACATGGTGCTGGAGCCGGCTAGCCCTTCCACGGCACCACACCAGCAGTGGGACACACCTCGAGAGCAGGGTGACCCGAGATGCAGCTCAGAGCTGATGCTCTATGGCACTAGACTGTTACCAGGCGCACAGCAGAGACAAGGTTGAGGAGGAGATCTTCAGTGTGGGCTCCAAAAGGTTTAACCCCAGTGGACCGAAGACCCTGAACAACAGTGTGCAAGTGTTTTTAAGATGGGGAGGTTCTAGGGGAGGGTACAAATCTTTAACCAATAGGAAGAAATTATGGGAGGAGTGGAAGGTGGGGTTTACATTTAGCAAACCAATAAGGAAAACAAGGGGAGGAGAGTAGATCACATGGGCCAATGGGGCGTTGAGGATTAGGAGATTTCCAAAGGAGCGGTCCAGGCGTAAGGGAGGATTGACAACTGGGTGAAATGACAGACAAGGAACATTCAAGAACAAGGGGTAAGGTTGAGGCAGGATTGACAGCTAGGTAGGAGGATACAAACTAGGAGCAAACCAATAACTCAAGGGAGTAATGGAACAAATAGACAAAACACCCCACAACACCAGTTGACTCTTCTTTGCTGTCCATTGGTGGAGACCTTCTTGCAACTTGATTGAAGGTGAGGTGTTATCATGCCAAGTCCCCCCAGTGACAAGCTTCCCCCATTCCCTCATGCAAGGGGCATGTGTACACGCCCTCCCCCCATGTCTCTGACAACCCTACCGACCAGGGTTGTCTGGTGGCAGCAGTACAGAGGGGAGAAGAGGGGACTAGAGGGAGAACAAGAAGGGGCCCAAAAACAACCTGGATCACCCACATACAACAACAGAATCACGCATAAAAAGAACTTTAAACCTGAACTGAACCTCCCCCAACACACACAATATCCATTTCTCATTTTCAAGAGTCAATCACACAACCCTTCTATAACATCCTGGTATGCTTAAAACCTCTGTGTTTCCAGAGAAGGTTGCAAACCCAATTTTTTCAAGTGATGCACTAGGTAAATATTTCAAACCCCAAATCTCTTAGACCTTAAAAAGAAAAAAAGGCAATACACTTCTTTAAGAAAAAGATCCCAGAATTTGAGAGACAATTCTAGGGACTATAAGGAACCTGATTGTTGGGGTTTAGGATTTTTCCTTTTCTTTCTTTTGCTCATAAAATTTTTTCCCATCTGTCACTAAAAAACTGTCCTGGCCCATACTTAAGAGAGACAAAAGAAGTTGCCACAGGAAAGGTGCGGCTGGGGTGTTTCTGTTGGAGGGGCAGAGATACCTTGAGAATTGGGCTGGGGAAAAGGGGTCTGGGCACAGCTCCTAGCTCTCTTACTCTCTTGGCTTCAAAGGAGGACGGTCGAGTTGCTCCTTACAGGGGTGAATTATTAAAATGTGAATATCGATCTAATATCGATATCCATCTGAGACGGACAAAGACTCTCTAACAGTTTAAAGTTAGAAAGTGTATGTTTATTACGGCCAGGCAGCGTGTGGGATAGCTCCCTAATGCGCATTGCCAAGATCACAGGTAATTACAAAGCCTTTTATCTGCAAAAGTGATGAATACACAAAATACAAATGAATATTCATTTCCTGTCTACACTTCATGTGCTAATTGACAGAAAGGCTATTAAGCATGCATAGTTTGTTCCCTGAAATAGTCAGTGGTCCATTCTGGGGAGGGGTCACCCAAAATGAGGAAGTAAAATGAGTCTTCCTCCTTCTGACCTTCCTACTTTTTCAGTGCATATGTGACAAACTAATCCTTGGTAGAATTTATAGTTTCCTGTGTTTAATGGATTTTTAAAATAGGGGAAGCCTGCAACTTCTTTCTGTGTTGCTTAGACCTGTTTATTTCCTGGCAGGCACAGCTACACAAACATAAAGTTGACAAGCAGTTATTTATGAGACCAAGATAGCTTATCTCGGATCCAGCTTCTGTTAACTATGAACAATGCTTATCTACTTTCAGCTTACCTCAGCAACATCTAGTCTAACTATAATTAAACTTTCCTAAAATTCTTAATTCTTCAAAATTAATGTCTCAGGGGGAGGTGAGTTTGCTGCTGCTGCTGGAGCCCAACCCTGTCCTGCTGCTTCTGCTGTGGCCCCACACCTACTTGCCTGGTGGGGTGCCCCATGGTTCCAGCTACAGCTGTGGAGTTTCTGATAGATCTCATTTATCACTCTGGAATCTTGTTGGTCCCTGCCATTCCAGCTTGCTGCTTCCAAAGTCCCTGCTCTTTGCTATCCAGAGGGGGCACCAGGATCAGCTGCCCCCATTAGTTTGTAATGGAAGCCCCTTTCTCCATCCCTTTTCGCGGGCTGCGTCCACCATTACTGCGTGGAGAGAGATGGCTGAAACTCACGCCACAGCGCCCCCTGCAGCATCACACCTGCCCTGCGTGGCCAGGAGCCCTCAGCGCCCCTGCTGGCTGTCACTGTAACTACAGCAAAGGGGAAAGGGCCTGCAGCCGAGAGAAGGCTGTCACCGGGTTTCTGGTTCTGTTTGTTGTTGCTGCCGTTGTGGTTGTTTGTCTTGTTACATATATTCTAGTAAAGAACTGTTATTCTTTTTCCCATATCTTTGTCTGAAAGCCCCTTAATTTCAAAGTTGTAATGATTTGGAAGGAAGGGGGTCATACTCTCCGTTCGGAGGGAGGTTCCCACCTTCCTTGGCAGACAGCTGTCTTTTAAACCCAGACACTGGTAAATGGTAAAATAGAGTACTCTGACAAGAAGGTTGATTTCATATTGAATTACAGATTTGTCCAAGTGGTCTTTTATTATGTTAAGCTTCTCTTAATGTAATAGTTCTTTTTATTTATACTACAGAGTTCTGAAAAAGACCTAGGAGTACCTAAAGTGGTTATGAACAAAGAGAGAGCACTGCTCAACACTGTGACAAGTAACAGTACATTACAATAAAGAATGTCTTCCAGGGGATACAAAAAATGTTTCCTTTTCAGCTATTTATCTGATGTCTCAGCGGTGGAATGACAAAATTCTGGTATTAATAATTCCTGCATTAATAATTGTGATTTTTAATTGTTGTTGATGTTATTGTTATTATTATTATATTTTTTTTAATTACCCTGTGCTCCAGGTTCAAAATTTTCAATGCTCTTGCCTCTCACTAAATTGGAGTGATATAAATATATGTTTCGTATGTCATTCATGTGCTGATGTTTCCTGGAAAGAGCTATGTGTTTACGTCCTGTATGTGACATGATAGAAAAATCAAACTCTTCTGTTCTGACTGGAAAGCTGTAGATGCATGATTCCTGGCAAATAGGTCATCCAATTACAACTTTTGTGGAGGGAAGGTGGTCTTTAATTTCTGAGTGGATGCAACAGTTTTTCTAATCCACCAGGAAGCAAAAGCTTGTTAGACAGAAACTATGGGGGTTTAGTTTTCATCATTAACTTTTTTTAGGTCTTGTCAGTCTCAGCCAGTGCTGTGGCTCTCTTTTTCTTACTTCCAGTGCTAAAATATGCTTAAATGCTATGAATTTAAAAGAAAATCAAAACTAAACATACCTAAGAATCAGTAGTACTGTAAAGGCCTAATGCTGCTGTCAGGGTATATAAGGCCTATGGCTGTAGATTGCTAGATCCTGAAACACTGAACCTTCTTATCTCACTGAATGCATGTGTCTTTACCAGCTATATAATACTGATCATACAATGAGACCAGAGACTAGAAAGGTGATAGGCTAAATTGCTCAAAGCAACAAATTATTATTTGGGACATTGCTATGAAGAGCTGTGTTGACTTTCCCAAAAACGGATGTTGGTTTGGGTTGTTGACATGCCTCCCCTGCTCTTATGTAAAGTTAAACTGGATTATGTAATAGATTTTTGGTGATTTGTGTATTGAGTTTGATCAGGTGAGCTAAGAGCACTGGTTTTTGTGCTCTTTTGCTGGAGTCTGGTGGAACATGCATAGTGTTATCAAACAAACTGATGGTGAGAAGTTTGTGATTGAAACTTTCCTCTGGAGTTTCTTACATCTTATAAAACTCTGACTCATTTTGCTGATTTATGTGGAATAAATGAAAAAAATTATGAAATTATAAAGGAAGTGTCATGCTGTATTGGGAAATTTCATTTCAGAGGGCTACAACATGGGTGAAAGGGCACCTACCTTTCATTCTCCCTCATGAAGCTGCATCTCATTTAATAAAATTCATGGCTTTAATGAAGATGGTTGGAGTAGTGGTTTCAGAGCCACTGGATGTTTGCATTTGATGGACCAGAAAGCAGAAGGAGTGTACTAGTAAACACCATAAAGGGACAATATTAAATACATGACAGACTTTTAAAAAGTACTTTTTAAAACCTGTATGTAACAGTTTGCAAGATGTGCATAGTCAGCAATGCATTAGTTTCATCTTAGGAATTTTAATTAGTCTGTTAGGTGACAAAAGTATATCTGTCTTCACTAATAATGAGTTTACTGTGGAAAATGTGTAGACCAGATGCACATTTTTCAGAATTCACTGGGCTGAGGGCTTTTGATGCTAAATTTTTTCTGGTATTTTTAGAAAGGTCTGATTTTGTTGCCATTGAAACAGAGAGATTATCTGTCAAATTCAGTAGGAGCTGGGCCTTGCTCATGGATTTTTCAGTCTCACATCACACAACAATTGATAATGAGAGAAAAGTCATATGACTCTATCATGCTTTGATATTTCAGGTGTTTGTGACCTGAAAGGTGTTTAATAACCTAGACTGTGGGAGATGCATATTAAAATTATTCTTTTGAATGAAGTGTCAGAACTCATAACAGCACATCATGTTTTACTACTTTGACTTTTTCTTACGCATTTCCCTGAACAGCAGTTGCTGAAGATGCACAATGCTAACCAAGCACAACAGATCTAATAGTGGTTTAGGGTAGGAGTTGTAAAGCTGCACAGCAGTATAGTTATAAACAGTGTTTGAGCAATGTGTTTCCCTGACATTTGTGGTGTGCTACTTAGAGTCCTAGTGACAAAACATCATGTGTATGAATAAAACTGGACATGAAATTAGCTAAGGAGGCTCTCAGCCTTCCAACTGTGGTTTGCTGCTCCCAGAACACCAGAGATTTTTTAATAACTAAAAGTTGTTACTATATGGTCACCTGTTCAGCTGGACCATGATGAAGAACTAAGTTTCTGTACCTTCCATTTTTACCACAATAGCTCAGGCCAAAGAAGGTGTGAAATGAAAAGATAACTTCTGTGCCTTCATGTGACTTCTCACAGTACAAGAGATCCTCCCAGGAGGAGACTGGCATGCATGAAAGGGGAACTTCCATCTAGTTTCTGCCAAGTATTTGCTGATCCTCCTCTTCAGACATGAGATCAAGAAATTTGCTCCTGGGTACAATCTCTTTTCCTCTGTGGAAGCATTGATGACTTAATGCCTTGGTCCACAGAAAACAGACAACATCTGTCATCCCCTTGCCTACCACTTGAGCACAGAATGAAGTTAGCTTCTGCTGTGTTATATAGCATGAAATAATGTGTTGTAATGACACTTTAGGGTAGTACCTTTTGCTAAACAGTATTAAAATGTACACATAATGTTTTTTTAAATGACAGAACATCAAGCTACTACTCCAGAACTTTCTGTTGTTCTACAAGTAATTAAATCTGAGGTTAAATCCACTCACCCTGCACCTGTCTGCTTCTTGTTTTGATATGCAGCTTTGATTCCAAAGCAGGGGAAGAGGTTGCCTTTCCTTGGAGTCTTTTCCTTGGAGTGAATAGGGTCCCAAACCAGAGAATGATTGGTGGGCTAGCTGCTCCTTCACACCTGCTGTTACCCAGCAGCTTTTCAGCTACCACCCTGGTGGGTCTATTCCTGTGCCCAGACTTTAGTCGATTAATGGATTTGAGAGCTGTAGCTGACTTGTTTATAATCAAATTAGCGTAAAAGCAAGCTTCTGTTTGTTGAATCCATTAAGTGAATTCAGGCTGCTTTCTTAGCCCACTCACGCATTTTTACCTTCCAAATTCTTTAATATTTCCTGGAGGTTAAACAGTTGCTCTCTTCTTATAGTGCACTACAATTTGAGAGAGGGGGGTGGGGGCTGCTGATGATCCCATTCTAAAGGCCTGTAGTTCCCTTCAAGAAGCTGGAAGAAGTGAGTTTGGTGGGTGTAATGTGGATTGTATTGTGTGTATGGTGAGCCAAGTATTTTTTCAGAACCATAATTTTGACTTAACATGGCTGCAGCTATGATGGATTTTAAGCATCAGATAGCCACTAACAAACTGAATTTCTTATGATCCTCTGTGTCTGAATGCTCTGAGCATTGAAGTTGCTGATGGCAAATCCTTTACTGACATCAGACATCCTTTGAGTTAAGTGGACTTATCACAGCTTATACGTTCTGCCTCCTAAAGTATTCACATTATTCACATGCACCCTTTAGATTCTGATTTTCACATGGAAAATATGAGAGAAACTCCAAAGCAGTCAGTCATATTTTGCTGCTGATTTTTCCATATGGTGTAGCTGTATGTAAGAAAATGTGACTGCAAGCTGATATTCCTGTAGTTTCCAACTGCTTAAATAAATAATTTGAAACATATTGGAAACTGGCAAATGTGGACTGTTTCAAAAATTTTCAGGCTACTGAAGATGTCCTGGACAGAATCTTTTTAGCAATAAAGTATGTGTGTAGCACAGGTTTCTTTGCAAATCCTAGGAACTGTGACACAAGTCCAACTTGTCATACAGTCAGAGATAAAGTAACAAAATCCATTGTTTTCTCGGTTCTGAGTTGTTCAAAGTTTGTTGGTCTAAGAAAAAGAAAGATAATTTTGATGTATTTGCCAAAGAAACAGTCAAGATTTCACAGTAGACTGCAGGATGCACTAATCAAGAAAAACAAAGTAACTAAAGTTATTGTATTTTAATAGTTATTTCCTTGCAAAATGTTAAAATTTTAGAATACTTGGGAATTCCTTGTAAATATAGTAAACAACTTGTGTAAGGGTGGAACTTTCTTCAGGTGTAGACTGGCCTCATTTGAGTAGTTTCCAGTGGAAGTTCACCGTTTTTGATTATACCTCTTTGTGTTTCAGATTAGGCCGTAGGCCCAGCTGACTTGAACTGCACCTTAGCTGTAAAATATACCTGTCTTTTTTTTGGTGGAGTTCTTCCCTGTCCCAGAAATTCTAACCTAAGGAGTACACTGTGCAAGCCTCCTTTGCCAGGTCCCCTTTTTATATGAATCTGTGCATGCTCACAACGTGTGACAGTATTAATCAGATAGCTCCTTAAATTGCTTTTAGTTGTTGCTTGACATACTGCATGCATGTTTCAAGGCATTAAACATAACTGACATGTGTTTTCACTTCCATGGGGTTTTTTTAATTCTTTTTCAGGCAGAGGGTTCCAGACTCCAGAGAGAACTGAGAGGATATTTAGCAGCCATTAAAGGTGATTTTTAAGTTTTATATCTTGCTGTCATAAAGCAAACTTTTTAAAAAAATTGAGACAAGTAAGATTGTTTAAAGTATACAAAGACAAATACAAGTAAGATTCTCTTTAACCTGATGCTAGGGGTTCTGCACCTTCAATGTCAACTCATGTATGTACAGTCTTGCATCCTTGACTGTCCTTTGTGTGCATCCTCCACTTCCCAGATTCTCATGTTGCAAGCATTTTCAGCACCCACAAAGTCTACACACCTTGTTATTCACCTTTGCAAATGCTAGAATATGAAGTACCTCATGCAAGGCAAAGGATTTCTTCATATCCACAACTGTAACATTTCTAGGTTATTACTAGTTGGATGACAAGCTTCCTCCAAAACTACGCTCCCTGTGATAATGTGATTTGTCATCTATTTCTGGCAGCTTAATCCATTTTTTTAAAAAGTTTAAAAGTCAAATGTGACGTTTCTTGATACCACAT
>VYZR01073482.1:23944-35923 GCA_013400675.1 Oxylabes madagascariensis | reverse complement strand
GCTGGTGAAGAGTCTGGAATACAAGTCCTATGAGGAGTGGCTGGGGGAGCTGGGGTTGTTTAGCCTGTAGAAAAGGAGAGGCAGGGGAGATCTTTTCACTCTCCACTACTGCCTGAAAGGAAGTTGTAGCCAAGTGGGGGTCAGTGTCTCCTCCCAGGAAGCCAGTAACAGGACAAGAGGACACAGCCTTAAACTGCAGCAGGAGAAGTTTAGGCTGGACATTAGGAAGAATTTTTTCACACAAGGAGTGATTGGGCATTGGAATGGGCTGTTCAGGGAGGTGGTGGGTCACCATCCCTGGAGGTGTTTAAGAAATGACTGGATGGCACTCTTAGTGCCATGTTATAGTTGATAAGGTGATGTTAGGTCATAGGTTAGACTTCATGATCTCAGAGGTCTTTTCCAACTTAGTTGATTCTGTGGTTCTGCAATTCTGTGATCTCAGCCTAAAGTAAAAAAGAATTATGTATCTGTTCAGTTTAGGATATAAATGATCATTCCAAAAGGGATCCACTTAAAAGACCTTATTCTGTATGGTAAGATGATGGCTTAAAGCATCCTTCCACAATGTTGTTTGAGTCCATTAGCTTTCAGAAAATCTCCATTATTTTAATTTGTTCAAAATACATATCAGCAAGGTACAAAGGCAAATACACAAGACTGGCAGTTGCTTGCTGTGATCTAATGCTGTGGTGCTTTGTAGACCACTGTGATTAAATGCTGTGTTAATAAATTAGGTACTTCTTTTAAACATGTTTAATAGATTCTAATCATTCATTAGGGACTCTGTTAGAATAGGAAATGAATGACCGGAAAGTTGGCATCACACAGCATTTGTAGTATGTCATATTAGGTTATGGTATAACAAACACTTGGGAATAGTTTTCCAGACTTGTCAGTGAGGATAACAGCCCTGCTTATACCCATGAGCCTCCCTCCCATCAAAGGGAAGGCTGTTAAGTGATTTTTGAAATGTGCAAAGAAAGGGGGAACCAGGATGTTTAACATGTGCTAATGATTTGTTCAATGGAGAACCCAGGACCTCAAGCACTATGTCTCTGTAAGAGGCTTTGCTTCTAATAAGGAATCTCACCCATTGAGTCCTTGTCACATGAGCTGCATTAATATATTCATAAAAATCAGAAAAGTACAGGGGGTTTCTCCTGGTGAGAAAGAGCTCCAAAGGCAACTGGGGAAAAGCACTGTACATTCAGGGCAGAGGAGGGTGGCGGGAGTGCAGATTTTGTTTATTTTGCCAGCTGATGTTGGGATGTTTCCTATCTATCATTCTAGCTCTCCAGCAGCACAAGGTAGATTTCTTGTCTGCATCAGCCATTTCATCAAAGGTACCTTAACGGCACAAAAAGAGTGAGATGGGAAGACCTTTCCCTTTATTTTCTCTTCTATTTTTTGTTGTACTTCCTTTAAGTGAGGTTTATCATCAGTGAACATACTTAGACACAAGAGCTAGATCAGGTTCAGATTCTGCATTACTCACCCTCAGGGACCTGAAACCCTGAGGAACATCTTGAATCCATGACATCCTTATTTTCACATAGCACTTACTATTTGGAATAATGAAAACACAAAATAGTTATTAAGTTTAATCTTAGTTTGTTGGGAATTGAACTTGAAACATCAAGGTATTCCTTTTCATTCACCTTATGTTTATGCTCTGACTTATTTCCATAAAGAACATTTTAAAACTTCAAAAATATTAATCTTTGCTAATTACATTTGTATTTCTCCTAGGTTTAGAGTGGCATTAAACTACTAAGTACATTTTTCTCCTTTCTACCTTTTCAGAAATGTGATGAACTTTGGGAAGACTTCCATCAAAAACTGGTGGATGGGTCATTGTTAACGCTGGATACATATCTAGGACAATTTCCTGATATCAAAGTAGAGTAATGATTTTCTATAAAAAACAAGTATTAAAGTTCTGTTTCTTTGGTATGAGATAATTTTAACCAACTTAAATAAGGACACATTAAGCTCTTTAGCTGTTAAAATGCCAGANTTTATAACTGAGTAGATAACACACAGTCATCCCCTTTGTAATTTACATCAAGGACTAAAGAAAAAATAATATAAAAATACCAACATTAGTGATGTACAGTCCTAAACTCACTTTTAAATCAAACTGGGCTTATGCCCTCTCAGTATGTGCATTTTACATATAATATATAGCTTTGTAAAGTCTGTATCAAAGTATATCTATATCTGTATCTTGAACTCCAGTATTTTAGGTATGTGTCAGAACAACTACACAGAGAAGTATATTTTAACATTTTTCCAACTCTAGAAAAAATGCATTAATTGCTGAATTTTCATACTATATGTATGGGGAAAAGATAGTGTTACTGTGAGTTTAACAGGTTCACTAATTCTAGAGAATGTGACTTGAGACATAAGAAACTTTTATGTAACACTGATACCTCAACTCTAAGGCCTGTAATCCCTACACCCATGAAAACTCTTTCCAAACTATATGTAAATTGATTCCTTATTTAAAATAATGTGATGAGTTTGTCTTTTTTACCATTTCCATGTTTCTCCTACATGATATAATAATTCAGATATGAACAACAGAGAACGGAGAATAAAAATATGTCAAAAATGAAATTGACAACATAAGTAAAATGGCTTTTTTAAAACTGCTCCTCATATTTACTTTCATTTCTACCCCTGTGCAGACCCGCATTGCAAAACGAAGCAGAAAGCTAGTGGACTACGACAGTGCAAGGCATCATCTAGAAGCCCTGCAGAGCTCAAAAAGAAAAGATGAAGGCAGAATCACCAAGGTAGCCCAATCAGAAACATGCTGGCAGAAGACTTGGGGAGATTGGGTGACATTTTTTTCTGTACAGAGACTGAGCAGAAAATTTCTCTTCCTTTTGCTTTCTTAGAAATAATATCTCTAAGCATAAATGTTCACTGAGTACTTTGGTTCGTGCGGTAGGCAGGCTCAGCATCTTTCACAAAGGAGTCCTATTTGAGATCTAACTTGCTCTCTTGGTAAGACTGAGAGGACAGCAAATACTGTATTGGCGTCCATGGTGTGGGACTGAGTAACATCCTTTGTTAATAAAAATTTTAAAAGACCCACCAAGAAATCCACACAAAAATAATTTTGATTTTGTTATGTCATAGTGATTTTAGAAGTCACCTGTTTCATTTTGGTTTAGGCAGAAGAAGAATTTCAAAAAGCACAGAAAGTGTTTGAAGAGTTTAACACTGACTTGCAAGAAGAGTTGCCATCTCTGTGGTCACGGTAAGCCTGGCAAGATACTGTATGCAAGGCCTTAAATGGAGAGGAAGGAAAGGGAATGAGGGGATTTTAATGAGCAGATAGAAAATAGATTGTTGGGTTCTTGAAGATTCCATCCATTACCTTTTTGAAATAATAAAAGGAAAAATGTATGCAAGTGCTCCAAAAATATATGTACTGTAAGTGTATTTATACCTTTTTCTTTCAATATATGTTGGCACTTAAGATTCATTACCATATCTTCATTCTGAGGTGCAAAAAGGTTTCCATTTTGTGAGTAAATATGCTAGAGCACAGAGTAGTCTATGGTGATTTGGGTCTACTTATAGGTCATTTTTTATTTTAACTACACCAGAAGACACATTTTATAGTTTTGCACTGATTGTGCTGTGATGTTAAATGATTTGATGGCATAGGTCATTCAGTCAAGATGTTTAACCATGAATTGTGTTTATACAGAAAATGCAGACAATATGAATGGGAAAACAAAAGCAGTAGAAAAATAAGCATCTCATTAGTGCGTTATGTTCTTTAACAATTGACAGTCTGGAGTGGAAATGTGAAGTATCCTTTGTCTTCTCTGCCTTCTAAATTAAATCCTGTTAAATTCCAGAACGATAAAGGATTTTCCTGATGTGTTTCTGCCTATTTCGGTGTAAACCTTCTTAGCACTTCAAGGTATTTGTTTTATGGGCCTACTAAAAGCAAAGCTGCATATGAATGACTTAGAGTAAGGGCCCTTTTACTTCAGTAAATTTTGTATAAAAAAGCCGTAGCTAGTCTCAGGGAAAGGTAGAATTTAATTTGAGCAATACACATAATTTAGAAAGCAATTGCTTTCAGAGTCATTTATTTTAGTGACCAGAATTTTCAGGAAGAAAATTATCTATTGAGTTGACATTTTGCAGGCTTATTCTTATTCCAAAGATAATTTTTGTTAATAAAAGTTGGGAGAAATTATATATGAAAGTTTTAAATAGGAAAAAGAATAAAACAAAACCTAAGAAAACAGCTTCTACTTTTGAAATGTAGACATATGTAATCATTCACCCCAAATAAGCAGATTCTTGACTACATGCACAGAAATGCCTAGTCTATATTAAATTCTTTTCTCTTATATACACGTGCATGTGTTTCAGAGCAGAGCTTGGGACACTCAAGCCTGGGCTGTACTGAGCATACATTAAAGCTGACCCCAGATACAAGTGCATCACCTTGATGCTGTGATAAGATTTGGGCACAGGGCCTCACAGTGCTGGAATGGTACCTTTCTCCTTTCAAGAAATGGTTGCGTGCTGTCTGGTGGGAGATGGATGCCCAGAGCATCTTGCCTTCCCTGTGCTTGTGCTGCACTTGTGACCATCCTTTTCCACTCTTCTTTAAAAAAGACTGAAGACATCTGATGTGAAGTAGTCTTGACTTGGTTGATTGGATGGTGTGAAATACATACCTTAACACTAATGGAAACAATCATGAACAAACTAGTCTGAAATTTTGACATTTCATCATTTGCTTTGCTGAGAGTAATAGTCAAGAATGTTGCTTGTAGTCCAGAAAACAGTTTATTAATATGTCTTTGTGGCCCTCCTACATATATCTTTTATTCTCCTTTCCTTTCTTTGTGCCATCCTTCGTAGACGAATTGGCTTCTATGTGAACACCTTCAAAAATGTATCCAGCCTTGAAGCCAAGTTTCACAAGGAAATAGCTTTAGTGAGTAAAACTAACTATCTCATGTATAATGGATTATGATACGCATGACAGCTAAAAAATGTCTTACAGTAAAAATCTAGCAGAGGCACACATAAGAATTTGCCATAGATCAATTTGTGGTATAATCATCATATTAATTTCTACTTCCCATATTTGTTCTCTCCTTAAGGAAGGAGCATCCCCTACAATTTTGGATTGCAGTGCATTATCAGTTGTAGCACTAAATTCACTTTCTATTTCAATAATTACTGTTGCCTTCAGTATTTTTACTATAATTGCTAAGCACCTCTTTGCTTTAATCAGTGCAAGAAAAACATGTCAAACATTCCCTTCAAGACTGCTATATGCATTTTCCGCAATGCAATATTTTATCTGTGACTATTAGGCAAATCAAGCAGTTTCACTGAGGATCTTTTGAATGTACCTGGCTAAATAGTAGCATATTATCTATAGCAACCTTCAAATTGGAACCAAAATTTTTTTGAAAACTTGCTTTCTGAAGCTCTGTGAAAATTTGGATTAGATTTTTCAGGGGAAAACATGGATCTTGTTGACTGCCCATGTTGCTTGAAATTTCAGATGACCTCCTTCATCAGAGCTCACATAGCAGTCAGTCACACTTATGAACTTGTTCTCTAAAAAACGGCTCATGTTTTTGAAGAACTGCTATTATCTTTGATTCTATGGATTTTGATGGGTTTCTGTTCAGGCTTTTGTTATACATGGCAGTGAGAATTTTTGGAAGGTTTCATACTGTAACATAAAGTTATCAAGTTATTTATCAGATCAGATTTATCACCTGTGTTTTTAATCGTGACTATAGTTGTTCACATAAACTCAGGCAACTGTTTTGTTTTCGCAGTTATGTCACAAACTATACGAAGTGATGATGAAGCTGGGGGATCAGCATGCAGACAAGGCCTTCACCATTCAAGGGGCACCAAGGTGAATTTATTGCCTTTTTAATGAATTGAATTGCTGTAGGCTTTGTGGGTTTCAGCTTACGTAGTAATCACCTAAACCATGTGTAGTGATTGCCGCACAACATGGTAACAGGCATTATTTGTTCAGGATGGTAGACGAAGATATCTGGGGTGAAGTTCTTCGCAAAAGGAAGTAAAGATGCAAAGCTTCCTTCTTCACTGACTATTTTTCTCGAAAGTCCTTTCGAAAACAAAAAAAGAATGAAGGCTATTTTAATTTAGCCAAGTTGATCGTAGACTGTTACATCAATTTGCACCAACTAAGTGCACTAACGTAAGCTTTGCACTAAGCCTAAGCTCATTTATTCTTAGATACTTTGTTTACAGCAATGTTGCTCTCAAAATTTGTTTAAAGCCTTGAAATATTGAGATTCGGTTTTAGCTCCTATTATTAGGTGAGAATCCCAACCTTTGAATGTCAGCTTTTATCATCTACTTACGGGGAAAAGTGAAGATCTGAGGGTGCATCATAAAAGCAGAAAAGCTTAAATAAAAAGAATGTCATGAAATACCACATTTTTAAAGACTTTCAAGCAAAACCTTGTTTTAAAGCACAAAACCAAAAGGAGTTTAAAATCAGATGGTGCTTTCTTAAGGTCAGTGGATGCCAGTATGGTATTTCTGATTTTTTGCTTTCAACAAATGTAACCTTTCTGCCATAATTTTATTTCTAATACTGATGTGCAGAAAAGGTTGAAATGTAAAACAGTGAGACTTACCAAGACACAATGATATTTACAGTTATATATAAAGCCTGAATTTCCATTTAATCCCAGCTAGTCATAAGCAATCCGAACAATGTTATAGCTTTTCACATCCCACTCTAAGCGAAGTCGCAGGGTATTCTTTTTAATAGATTTCTTGGACAAAATCAAGCACAAAAAAAGGTAGATATTATATCTGATAACTGTGTATTCATAAAGAAGGATATATGTCCCTACTGGAGAGGCGCAGGAAGTTAACCAGAGAAGGGAAAAGAGAGACGGAGAGAGAGAAAGTAGGCCAGCGTCAGAACGTCACCGCCAGAATCCCGGGCTGCACCGTCGGCATCCACCGACAGGTGGCGCAAGCGCCCCCGCGGGGGGAGGCTGCGCACCTCTCGCGAGAGCGCGGCTTCGATGGCCGCAGTCGGCGCGGCCCCGTGTGAAGAGGCGGCGGGACGCGCGGGGAGATGGGCAGGCTGCTACGGGGAAGCGGCGAAGCAAAGCAGACGGAGCAGCTGCGGCCAGGGGAGACAGTCAGGGAAGAAGCAGGACCGCAGGGAGCAGGCGAGCACGGGGCCGACCCAGCCAAACCTGCAGACAAGCCCCCCGGCCAAGAAGCTGAGACGGCAGGGAGCGGTTGAGCCGCGATTAAAAGCCACTCCGCTTTGCAGGATATGCTCAGGCAGCTCCCGTACTCCGCTCCTTTGAGGACGACCATTGGCTAGTCAGGGGAGTTTTTCCTGGGCAGCAGGAGTTTCCCCGCCTGCAGAGGGAGTCTCTTGCAGCCCAGTGGTGGAAGTTTTCTCTGCCCTGATTGTCTGTCAGGCGAAGTCTCTATTCTCTATAGGGGTTGCCTGCTTAGGGACTGTAATGGCAGTGGTCTCCGCCGCCTCATGCGTGCTAGCCACCCTCTGCACGTGCCGCGTGTTAGGGCTCAGCCCATGTAGAAATTTTCCACTCAATGTCAGAAAATCGGTTTATAACACAAAAGCTGGATAATGTTGAGGTATAAATAAAAATTAAATTGGTTTCTCGCATAGCTAGTGTTAATTTGCCCTTAATGGAGATAGATTAGCAACAATTAAGACTGGCCAAACAACATAATGTCTGCCTCAAAAATATGACAGGTACTCCTATATTTGTTTTAATCTCACTTTGGAAGAATAAAGAATGAAATACTGAAACTTCTGACATAATGCAAAATTCAGAACTACTTTATAAGCACATTACTAGAATTTGTATTTTAGATTATTTCAGTGATAATCCGTGCTCGTATACTACATATTGCCTTTGGAACTGTTGACTTTGGCCCATTTAACATGGCCTCACAAACTGTATTATGTTTCCATAAGGATTTGTAAAATACTTTTATGCGATGTAAAATAATGTAGTGTTGGAAGATTTCAAGCACTGTTTGTGAACAACAGGTATTTTATCCACCTGTATCTTTTAGACCATATCCAACATGCATATATTCCCACTGAATTATTCATTGTATAATTGAGAGAAAAAAGCAGAATTATTTTTGCTGCTAATGACTAGATGTCATTTACTGTAGTGTTAACTTACTTTAAAAAAGCTTTCTAAAAATGCATTTTTTTTCAGTTACTTTGTTATGCTCTTTTGCTATACTGTTTGCAGAGCCTTGTGTGAAAATATGGATATATTTTGTCTTCCCTTATTAGCGATGATACTCTAAAAGACTTAAAGGTGGGTCTTCATGAGATAAAACAGCTTTTCATTTTAGATGTGTGAGAAGTTTAATACTAGACAAGTACAGTATATAACCTTTCTTCTAAAGAACTGCATAAAAAGAAACATCTTTAAAACTTGTATGCTACTGAATACTCTATCCTGAAGGCAGATACTGTACCTGAGACATAAATTTCTTAATGATTGCTTATTTTTTCTCTTTTAATATTTCCACAGAAAGAGGTGGTGAGTGCGAGCTAAGTTTGTCCTTCCAAAGAAAATTTTTTCTTGTGTTAGCATTAGGATCATGTTTATGCTGTGGTCTCAATCAGGTAGTGCTTCTGCTCTCCCTGAGGATGTGTAGGAGTCGCTCTTACTGAGTACTGTGGTTGTTGAGTTCTGTAGTTCATAGCCTCCCTCATTGTAAGCTTTCTGCATATCTAGGTAGCTGAATATTTTCTGAGCGTTTGCACCAGGTACTTTCATGAGAAGGGCAGATGCTTTCTATGATGTCATCAGATCTTTTTTTAGCATCAACAGAGCTCTGTTGAAGTCACTAGACTGCTGCTTGTTTATCATTGTTGTGATTTGTCCTTCTAAATAGTGATACCTTTATAATAATCTTGGCTGTGTTTTGTTTTATTGAAACCTTTCTGAAGTTGCTGAGCTTTTAAAATTACTTGCATTATTCATTGTTATGCCTTCCTGTGGGTTTTTTTATCTTTAGTCTTTTATTTCAAGAAGCATGTGAAATGAAGACAGTAAATCCATTTCACATTTTATAATAGTTATAAATTTATAAGTGAAATGGTTATTTCAAGGACAGCATCTGAAAAAATGCAGGTACTCTGTTCTCTTCAAGTTACAATGATCAGGTAAACAAATGTTCCAAAAATCAAGATCATTCAAAATTAAAACTTCTTTGATACTGAATTTTAACGGTCTTTAATTGCAGTTTTAGTCACTATATAATGGCTTAGTTCATCTCCAGTGTATACTCCCTTTTGTGGTCACTGATATTACATCAGGGATGCATTTCAACTGTTGCATCAGATTTTCAAGGTAATATGTCAGCAAGATATATATGTTCTTGCCATTCCTTTGCTTCTGTCTAGTGATTCAGGTCCACTACGCTTTGCAAAAACACCATCGCCACCAGAGGAGATCTCTCCCCTACCTAGCCCTACTGCTAGTCCCAATCATATGCTGGCACCAGCATCTCCGGCACCAGCCCGGCCTAAGTCACCCACACAGGTAAGGAGATACCTAGCAGAGGGACCTGACCTGTTGTGCTGTGAAAGGTGGCTGAGATGATGTACATGGTGGATTTTCATCTAGGCTGTAACTGAGGAATGGCAGGGAGGCCGCTGGTTCGGTTGCAGTCTGTTCTGTTCATCAGTTGTTCATCCCTGTGTCATAACATGAGTAGAAAATGTTTTTTATGTTAGGGGAATTAAGAAAATTTTAGGTGACTGGTGAATTGTTGGGACTTGCAGTGACAAAGCAAAACACTTCTTTAAAAAGTTGCATTGTCTCTAAAGACTCATATACCAGCAGTGATAGTTTGGAAAGCCTATTTCTAAAACCTCCTAGTGAATTTTTGTACATTATATATTTCTGCTCTTCATTCATCTTCAAATTTATGCTTACCTTGGGAAAAATTAGCCAACGAGTATCACTGCTCTGGCCAGTCTCTAAAACAATGAAAAATAAAGCTAGCTGAAATACTGCTCTGCTAATTACTGATAATTAAAGTCTTATTGGTTGTTTTAAACACTGATTGGGAAGTTTGACACTGTTGTAACCAACGGAGTAATTTCTATTCTCACTAGTATTGGTAAAATAAGAATTGGTTTCATTCATCAGTTCGTTCATCAGTTCCATCTGTAGCATGAGTTGTATATGATACTTAATATGCATATCAAAGACTTGTGTTGATGTTATGGATGTTTTTGGAATTGGGATAGCTTCTGTGCTGATTGCTGTTTCTATGCTGTCTGCATATCAGAATAAAATCAATTTTGTATCTAATGACCATGCTTATTTTCCCTGGTCACCCAAAATGTGACAACTCACTGCCTGAGTATTCACTTGGTAGGATTCAGCCTCATTGGTGCCAGTGGTGTTATGTTACTATACTGCCTGAGGATTTTTTTGTGTGTTTATTTTCTTGGGTTTTCTATAGATTTAAAAATTATCCAATACTATTAGGTATTATTTCAAGCAGTTAGTTTGTCATAGTTAAGTGAATCTCTGGAGAGCAGGAGGAATATAGTAAACAAAACACCTTGGAAGTGCTATAGTTCCCAGAGACGATACGCTCTTAGCATTAAGTACACTCTAAGGCTAGCAACAGATGGGTGGGGACAAAAATCCCAAAGCTAAACACAAATGAACCTAAGCCAAAAAGCTGCAGAGGCATTTTTTCTGTGCAGTATCACCCTTGCATCTGTGGGCTGCATAGAAGAGCTAGTGTGTTGATTCTGTGCCTGTCGCAGCAGAAAAAATACAACCAAGAGATGCTTTTATATCAAATCTGAAACCTTGAGTTTTAATGACTTTGAAACATAGGGTTGTTTTGCTCTTCCCATGAGGTTTATTTCAAAGCATTTGGTGGTGAACAGCTAAACAGTTCCTTTCAATACATGGCTTATTTAGGGTGAAACAGCCAAAGCAAAAATCTAAGACAACTTGTTTAGGCCTAGCTTAAAGATTTTCTCTTATCCCTGAACTAGTCTGTGACATTTTTGCTGTCTGCCTAGCTGAGGAAAGGTCCGCCAGTCCCTCCACTGCCTAAACTCACACCCACAAAGGAGTTGCAACAGGAGAACATCATTAACTTATTTGACGACAACTTTGTCCCAGAAATCAATGTGACAACCCCATCACAGGTAAGCTTCAGTGAATTGTGTAGAGGTCCAACCATGTAATCACCCTCAGTTCTCCAAGATAGTGCCCCTGGGGCTGATCTTCATGGGGAGGGAGGAGGATGGCACAGGTAGAAGGCAGAGGCAAAATTACCACTTTCTGTTATCTTGAAAGAGTTATGCACATGGTGTTTTGCCTTTGACTAGGTCACACATAATCACTCAAAAGGGCTAAGACTGCTCACATATTGAAAAAAAGCAATTTACTGTGAGGTCTGAGTGAAAATACTGTGATAGTGTCATGTTTGAGATTTAAATGCGTCCAGGTTGCATTACTAGCTACTAGAGTTGATCAACTAGAGTTGATCTAAGATGCTTTTTTTTAATGCTAAGCATCTCAAGTGGAACTTTACAGAGATCCTTCATTACTTCTGTTTCCTTCATCAAAATCATTAAAAGTATTCCTTCTTTCTGTTGAGTGATTTTTAAAAAATGGAACTTGTCTGGTTTTTACGGGTATATATATGATTCATTCACTTGGTTTTGCTCATAGAAACACCAGAGAAGGGATCAAAATTCATTTTATCTTATTACTATGATATTTTTAAAAGTTGCATATAATAAACACAAAAGCCAGAATTGTGCAAAATAAATCCATAAAATTCGTATTCAGCTATTCAGCTTTTACATACTTACAGCGATTGCCAGTTTTTCAATAATGGACCCTTTCTTTCATGGTAATTGCAACT
>VYZR01073476.1:12178-27976 GCA_013400675.1 Oxylabes madagascariensis | reverse complement strand
CCCATTCCAACAGAGCTTCCAGAACAGGTGACTGAAATGACATGAAACAGTGGTACAAGTGTTAGGTGTCAGGTTGTAAGCTGGAAATTGTTATTAATCTGCAGTATGTAGTCCACCTATACTACTATGCAATCCCATCAGATAGCAGTAGTTTTATAATGGATTAAATCCATGCCTTGGGAAAGGCAAAGTAATTTCTTCCCCTTTAAACAATTTATACTTAAAAAATGTGTTTAGGAGTGATTCATTGCAGTTATTGATTTGTTTATTTAAAAAACACATAAAACAAAAAATGCTCATTTATTTGCTTTTATATTCTAACCATTCCTAACCTCCCATCTGAACATTAACTTTTCTGTATTTACCAGGATATGGGTGATCCCGTTAAGAGGCACCTGTGTAGATAAGTGCCCACACCCAAAATGCTGCTGTCAAGTTCCCATCACAGACATTGCAAGACTGCACTCATAAAGTTTACTCTGCAGTCAACACTAGAGCAGGAAAGTTCTATTCCATGCCACCTTTACCTGCATAACTTTGGATTACGTTTATACATTCTAGCATGCATGGACCAAAAAAACCCCAATGATTCGAAGAAATTTAAATTGTACCTGAATATATTTTCTTAGGACAAAATGAAAAAAATAAAGTGAGCTTTGGCCCCTTGTCAGTCACTGGAGCTACCACCACAGTGTAGACATCCCCACAAGGTATCTTGGTGATATCACAGTGACTCAGACCCGAGCTGGGGGTACAGCTGAAATTGCCCTTTGAGCCATGTAAATCAGCTTTGTAGTTTATTGTTTCATCAGAAGCTCGCCAGAACACCCTGATGCCATTGTTGCTGAGTCTATAGAGCTTCACCCCAGAAGGGCAGCAAGCACCTAAGAAAGTAAGAAACATTAATGAGCAAATTTTGTGAACTCACAATGTATTATAAATTTCTAGAGTGCAGTTTAAACCAGATTACGATGATTACCAGCATTTCAAGGAGAAAATTATTTCACAAAGCCAAAATAATTCTTGAACTGAACTAGGAGAGAAAAGTTTTATTAGAGTCGTTTTATGGAGCTGGAATTCAGTATTGTTTTACATGTTGGAATACTGTTGCTCTCACCTGGCAGAAGACCTACCTTAGAATGCCCAGAATCCTTTTGAGGTCTCTAAAATTTAATTATGCCATAGCACAATTTAAATTAAAAACACTGTTTCTGGAGCCATATTATCAGAACTTCTTTATATGGCCAACTGATGACTGTCATAAGAACAGGTCTTGATTATATGAAAATAATCTGAAGTTCATTTATTTAAAGAAGGAACTGCAGGTGTATTAGCTGTGTGTTGAATTTCCGCTGTGCTATTTTTATGAGAGGAACACCACACAAAGTACATTGTATATTGAGTGTTTTTCTTCCCAATTGCATTCACACTTTACGTACTGGAAGAATATCCCTGATAGGTGCAGCTGGATGTCAAACCCGTCTCACTAATGGCTCTCAGAGACACGCTGTAGTTGGTGCCACATGTGATACAGCCCAGGAGACAGTAGGTCTGACGGGTGTGACACTTTGCCAGTCCTTTTGGAGACTCCAGTGTAGTTACGTATCTCTGTGCACCTCTCCCAACAGACCAGCTGATATTGGTTACCAACTGTGTCACTGGAGTCAGTATCAGGTCATTAGGGCAACAAGGAGCTGAAAGAGAACAAAAACCAGAGAAGTGAATTCTGTTTGGAACCTGGAAAATGGAAGGTATTTGGAGGGTTGCAGGTAGAATAGTACATGATCAAGAGTAAAGGAATGAAGAAATGCATACTTTTCAGGCCTGCTGAAAAATAGTTGACTCTGCTGGCAAGCCTCTAATAAATGGAATGTCAGTATAAGATCAATTTGTCTCCTAACTGTGGATTAGAACCCTGGAATTATTGTAAAATGACTGTTCACCAAGATTCTAAAAATTAGAAGATTTTTCATCAGAATATCAGAGTACATCCGTAGTTCAATTAAGCAGGGTCTGTCTCTACCCCTCAAGTCATATATCTCAGTCCAGCTCTGTCTCTGTTTAAAGTCTCTTCCTCTACAATGTAAAATGACTGCAGCCAAACTGCCTGTTAAAAATAGATCCTGGTGTATGTTAATCTCTATACTGGGCCTGGGGATTGTCTGGAGAGGTGGTAGAGGACAAAGCCTGTTAGCAAATTAATAGCAGAAATAGTGGGTAGATGTGCTTTAATCTGTTTTTTACACTGCTTATTTGTTGACATGGATATTACCTCATTGCCTCTCCTGGTAACACTAAATATCAAATTGCTGACAAGGAAGTTATGCATTACATTAGTGGCTTATGTTATTACATTTTAGTTAGCTGTGCCAGAAGATAATGGGTTGCACTAAGGCCTCTCAGTCTGAGGCAACTGCCAAAGGACCCTTCCTTGTCACACACAGAGACAGGTTTACAGAAAAGGACATCCAGCAATACATACTACAATGTGCACATATTGTAAATAAAAAATAGCCAAAACCATGGAGTCATAGAACTATTTTAATATTATGCTGCTAAATATGTTGTACATAGTATGTAACTATATGCGATTCCCCATACCTGTCTCTAAAGGGATACTGTAGCTTGGGAAGCTCTGTCCTGCTGGTGATCTTACTATAGCACTTACAGAGAAAGCAGATCCACAGGGAAGATCCATTAGGGTACAGGAATTGCTGGTACTTGTGCAATGCCAAAGTCCAGCCTCTCCTCTGGCAGTGACAACATATGTATCTTCTTTATTGTTAGGCTGCCACTGCACACTTATTACAGACCCTCCTTTGAGATATTTTTAATTTCAGGACTGCAGGGAAGACCCTCCTTTGAGATATTTTTAATTTCAGGACTGCAGGGAGCTGAAATATTTCATATTAATAGTATTTAAACAGATTGTTTATGCATCTTATGTAAGTTACATGTGAATATTAAATTCCAGTTAGAACTGACAAATTACTTAGAAAAGTATATGATCTTTATACGTTTTACTCCTGGTGAGAATTTAGAAATTAGAATTCCTGGTGAGAATTTAGAACAGACAATGTAAGGATTTGGTGTATAAATTGTAATTCTGATTTGCAAAATACTGGAGCTATCAGAAGCTTTCAATACAAATTTTATATAAGTTCCCTTCCTATAGTGTATTCTTAAGGACTTTCAGCTTCGGAGTTGCCGTGGTGTTTTTTTTTTTGGTTTTTTTTTTTTGTTGTTTTTTTTTTTTTTTTTAATTTTTATTAGCTAACTTAGTAAAACAGTTAAACAGTAAGTTAGCACTCCAGTAATGTTTTTCATCCACGAATCACCATGGTGTGCAAGAATGATTTCTTCAGCTAAAGGAAGAGGAGTGCTCACACACCTGTTGGCAGGAGCCGAGGCGCACAGGAGGTGCTGCTGCCGCGGGCCTCGCTGAAGGAGCGCACGGAGATGCTGTAGGCGGTGCCGCACCGCAGGGCCCGCAGCGTGCAGGCCGTGGCTGCGCCCCTGCACAGCACCGCCGCGCTGCCGCCGCCCGCTCGCGTCTCGTACAGCTCAGCGCCTCGCACGGGAGCCCAGCTGACCCGCACCGTGTCCCTCGACACCAACACGGCCCTCAAGTCACCGGGGCAACAAGGAGCTGCGAAGGGAAAAGGCAGACAGGGAAACCCGAATGGGAGTGGGAAACCGGTGCAAATAAGAGCCTTGTTTCATTTACCTGTGTGCTTCATGTCTTCTCCAAAGGTGACCAATACTGTGCAAACAGTCTAATGGACCACAGATTTATGTCTTAAATTAATTCAGTACCACTCCTTCCAAATCGTTCAGGTCAGACACAGGAATGATGTATATCCTTGGTTTAAAATTCTAAAGGTCTACAGATAAATAACAATGTTCTTCTCAACTTCTCATTGAACTTAATACTTTTTTCATTTTCCAAGTATGAAAACTCCCTCTGAGGAAGTTGAAGACTTTGGTACACTCTTCCTGAGGTAAAGATGAAAAAAAACCAACCCAGACAGGACTAGAGTTCAAATGTTATGCCAGGTCTGTGTGTTACTCGTATGTCCTTGCCTGATGATTGTGAATTGTTAAACTGTTTTCAAGTTTGTATGCATGTCGTTGCACTTGACTATGCAAATTAAGTTTAATTGCAATGTGAACTGTTTCTTTTTCTCTGCCAACCTTTGTGTGTTATACCCAAAACCTGAATAAAAATAGAAGTTTAAGTCATTATCTTCCCATAAAAATGTCCAAACAGCTCTACCATAAATACAGTTAAAGGATACAAATGAATTTGCAGGAATACATGGCTACGTACCAGTAGTGTAATTGAATACATCACCTAAAGGACTCTGCCCTGCTTTGTTATATGCAAAGACACTAATGAAATAAGTGAAACCACAGTCTGACTGGAAATGGCATTGAGTATATGATGTGTTGCAGTGCACTTCCAAGCCATCGTCACTCTTCACAAAAACCACGTAATAATGACCCAAGCTGACGCTAGACCATGAGACCAGCAAGCGACCAGGTTCATCCTCCTCAACTGATATGTTTACTGGTGCACAAGGAACTGAAAAAAAAATTAAAAAGGAGAAAAAATTCTCAATACAATTATTTTTTTCTTTCTTTAAGTTATACTCTTGAGGAATAAAGGACAATCAGGGATATATAGAATTAGTCTACTCAGCTTGAACAGTTGTTCTGTCTTAATCAAGAAAACAGCAACTTAGCTGCCTTTACAGAAGTTGCTGCTTATATTTAGATGACAAGTGGGTATGATTTTTACAGAACAAAATAGATGCTACCATCATGTTTTACAGAAACATCTGCTTAAGGAGCCCTCTGAACAAAACCAGTGACACCAGGCAATATTTCAAAAGGAGCTGGCACAGTGTGTGCTCAAAAATAGTAGGTTTGGATGATAATTGGGATAGTAGCATGAATAGCATTTGGCATCCAAAAGCCTCTATATGAGAAAACCCTTTATATATTTGTATAAAATTTACTGGCTGTGTCTGAGTGGGACTGTTCTTTGTTTAGGTTTCCTTTCTGTTGGCATTCCAAAATGCCACATTAAACTGCAAACTCCATGGCTTTTGTTTAAATAACATTTACTTTCTTTCTAGCTCAGTAAAGTGCAGCTTGCTGCTATTTGAATATACATGATCTAGCTGAAGCAGTGTTGGCTGAGATTACAGCCCACAGCTTAATAGTTGTCTCTTGCATAAGGCTCTCTCATCCTGTTAGATGCACCATAGAGTTGCTTACGATTGATCTCCTAACTCTTATCAAAAGTCAAAATGAGGCAGGTTACATCAAATAACTAAGTAAACAATGTTGTGTATTTCAAGTAGCTTATAATAAAAAGAAGTTGCTTCGATTTTGATTACGTGGGCAGTTCATCTAACAGGTCAGGAAACAACAATCTCTGACGTGGCAGTGGTGCTGCAGCTGAACTGAGCAAGCTCTTGTCCTGAATATGGTTGATGGTTTCTTAATTTAGCCTGGTGGTGTTACTTTGGCTGAATGTGCTTTTGTTGACCCCCTTTCTAACTAACAACTTGACATGGCCCGGAACAGTTCTATGCTCTGAGGCAGTCCTTAATGCCATTTCCTCACAAATTTGTTCCACCACTGCAAGTTTTTGTCACAGAAATATGAAGAATGTTTAGGCTCTTACCCCTGCAATAGAAAAGTATATGGCACAATTCATGAACAAAGGTCAAAAGCAGAACTATTTGAGAATCATCTGTGAATTGCAATAGACTCATTTACATTTGAAATTAAAGAAGGAGATGTTACAATGCCATAAGCTACATAAGAATCAGTGATACATACTAGTTTTTAAGCTTACTGCATCAGTTGGTTCACTGGATCCAGCATCATTGTACGCTGTGACAGACACATAATATTCAGAGCCGCACTGGAGGGAAGGCACCGTGCAGGAGGCAGAAGATGTGTTACAACGCAGTTTCAGGGGTCCACTGGAGACTGTGACACTGTAAGTTAGAGCTCCTTCTGTTGGCATCCAAGAGACAACAGCTCTTGAAGCACCACTGTTGAAAGCTACTTTAACATCCACTGGTGCATTAGGACCTATGATATATCAATTTGGAACACATAAATATAACTTAGGTTATGGCCTACAGACATGATCTCTTTCACAACTTGCAAACTAAATGCATTCTTTTTGGGTGCAAATCTTACCCTCATTCATGTTAAAATGACATTTTTAAAAAGAAATAGTTTTAGTTGACCACTGCTGAAACTCCCTGCTTATTTGAATATTTGCTTCTCACAATTAGAAAAATCCTCAAGATCAGTGTGAGCTTGTGTAACCCTAATCCAGACCTGTCCTAAGTACAACTTTAGTGACAGTAAATGGTATCTTTGCCTCAGTAATGTTCATTAAACATAGCCATGTCATCTGAGCTTTCATAAACTTCGAGATGGGGCAAAAATATGATCTGAAAATCTACTCAATGTATCTTTGAAAAACAATACAATCACACACACACATAAATATTTTCTGGTATATGGTTGCTGTGTTGTTTTTGAAATGCTGACTTGGTTTCAGAAAAGAAAATTTCTTACTTGTTCTTTGGTTATATGTGAAATCGTCTCCAGGCATCCCATTGGCATTCCAGGCATAGGCCTTGATAGTATAGAGAGCTCCTGGATCTAGATTGGTAAATATCAAGGAGGTATTGGTGGTGTTCTGCTTCAGCATTCTGCCCAACCCATCTGATCTCATGAGTGACACAGAGAATCCAGCTGCCATATGCACAGCTTTCCAGCTCACTGCAATGGAGTCAGAACTCAGAGAACGAACAGAAATAATCGGAGCAGCCAGGACTGTTGAGAAAGAACAAAATCGTGCTTCTGGTTTTTCAATAGTACAGTTTCAAAAGGCCAAATTTGAAATGAATATACAGGAAAAACAACCACTAATCCCGAGAGACAAATTCAGTGGCAACAAAATCAGAAAAAACAAATTAATGCAAGATCAACAGAATAAATTTGGAAAGTGATTTGATGCATCAATTATTGTATTGGACATTTTGTGAAATGAACAAAAGTTGTACGGAAAGTGTGAAGGGCTGCATGTGCTGAAGAATGAAAATCACCAAGAAGATACTGCATTTCCTGTCATCTAGGTTTCACATTGTCTTACTATTTTATACTTGCGGTTGTTTCTTCATTTCTTCTATTCCTTCAAGTTATGCCTTTTGTTAAAGAGTAAAATACATATATTCATACAAATTCTAGTGAAACTCCAACTGAACTTTTAACTTACTGTACCATCATAAAGTAAACCATTAATTCGGACTTTTGTCCTGGTCATTAAGTCAGATGGCTGAATTCTAGTCCTCAAAAAAAAAAAAACATAAAGAAGAATGTGATCAGTACAATTTCAAATAAAGAGTACAATAATTCAGGACTGGTACATGTATGAATGCTTTATGTTATAATAACATTACAGAATTTGAAATAAGATTTTGAAAATCCACCTGTTTTTACTTTTCTGAAAGGTGAAGGCTGGCTTTTTCCTCCTGAATTTATAGATCTGACAGTGATTCGGTACAAGGTGGCAGGCTTCAGTCCCGTCACTGTGCCTGGAGAATTTTTTACTATAGTTTCAACGAAGGAATCTCCATCTTGTGCAGTCAGCATGTAATAAGTAGCCCCAGGTACTGCTCTCCATTCCACTGTGATACTGTTGCTAAGTTTTGAATAAGCTTGGTCAATAACAGGTATATCTGGAGCTAAAATGGAAATAATGATAGAGATACTGAAGTTGGAAAACGCAGTCCTGTGCAACGCTGTGTGCGCTGAACATTTCACAATGCCAAAATGTAGGACAAATAGTCTACACTTTCTAGGAATGATTAAAATTTAAGTTAAATGGACTTTCAGTGAACATTAACAAAATACACAGAGTCTTGCGATATTCTAGACCAAATTTCATCTTTCCATAAAAATACTCTATTACTCTGAAATCAGTATTGTACAACCATTATTTAACCTAGGTTGCACTGAGAGGTTCTCGTTTAAAAGAAATTAACTATATTACCAACTAAAGCAATATACAAAGCAATATATACAAAGAAGAAGTGCATAAATGTACAAAGCAGTCTGAAATAGGATGCTGAACCATAGGCATTTCTATTTCAAAGCAACATGCAATAATCTAGTCTGAAAGGGATCACGGGAACTCACCTAATCCCTTGCTCAGAGCAGATACACTTAGGTATTCAATAACAGGACCAATCAAATATTGTAACAATGCTTTGGTGTTATGATTTGCCATTCAGAAAGAGCTCTTGTATATTGCAGACACAAAACTACCTACACAGTGAATTTCTTAACCATGAGTAATTTATGTTCAGAAATCAGGATTTTCGTAGTAAAATCAGCATCTATAAAGCAATTCCACATATTGCAAGGCTGCAAAACACTCACTAGAAGAGAAAAAAGATAAAGTGAAGGTACATCCCACATAAAACTAAGAAAAGGAATGTAGAAGTATTTGGGATGAAGTAGGTACCTTGAGGCAAACTGGTTCATAGCGAGGCAGCTCACGTGGGATTTGGGAGACCTGAGCCAGTATCATACCCAGCTGCTCAGCTAAGTGCTAATATCTACATGTTATATATTCTCTACTTGACTGTAGTTAGGCAAGACTTCGACCTGGGTAAGGATTTCCTGCGCAGAAATTTTTATGAATTGTTACCAAAGACAATATTTAAAACAAACTAAAAAAATATATAATGTGGTATTTTGTTCCACAATTGTGAAAGACCCATCTGCAAATGTTCCATAGGCACGGTCAGACAGAATATCTGGGATCATTTTTACAAATGGGGAAAAAGAGGGTGTCTGACTGTAACTGATAAGAAAGTGATTGGGACTAAGAGCAGATGTCAGTGCTTAGTTGAGTAGCTGTGTATTAAATTCCAAAACACTGGAAATATTTGTACATAGGAGATTGTTCTGGTGTGGTTTTTATTTTGGTGGTGTTTTTGTTTTTTGTTTTGGTTTTTGTTTTGTTTTGGTTTTTTGAGGGAGCTTGATGGTGTTTTCTTTTGTTTGTTTTGTTAATTATTAAAATATACAACAATTAATTGGTTGCAAATATGGGACAGTGTGAATCTCGTTTGTACCACAGCTATGGAATGAACAGCAGAATTTGTTCATCTGAGTGTTCTCCCTGGTTCACACTAGTATCAGGGTGCAAATCTGAATATTTGCGTGAACGTCCAACAGAATTGTGACTCTTAAAAATTTATTTTAAGAGTAATAATTAATAATTTATTTAAAATTTATAAAGACATCAATGTAATTTTTAAAGCCTGAATCAAACATGAAAACAATTTTTGTTTATAAAGCTGCTAGAACTTACAGAATATTTTTTAAAAAACCACAAGTGGATGTTCTCTTCAGACCCATTCAAAAATAGGCAGGCAAAACCAAAATACCATTTGGAATATTTACCTGTGTTTGCTGAAAATATCTGAAAAGGAAGATGTAACAAAATTAGAAATACAATGTAACATTTTATTTTGAAAATTAAACATCTAAGAATGTTAGTGACAACAACCTAAAATACTATGTTTTTAAACACATTTTACTGATATGATTCAGTAAAATTCAGATTCTTTAAGCATGGAAAGAATACACAACCAATGAGATTTGGAACAGGTATGCAGATTGTACTGCTTCTGCATTTTCCCCTCTGAACCTGCCTATAAATCCCGTTTGCAGTTGTTGACACACTTTGAAAGTATTTTTCATGTCATATGTAAACAGTGCAACACTGTGATATTAACGAAATACCAATGTGGAAGCGGATGTCTGATAGTGCTCCACCTAACTTCTAATTTACTTTTCGAAGAGTACAGCGTCGTCGCTGAAAACAGCTTTACAGCAAGCAAGCCGCACTCACCATTTCTAGGCAGCTGAGAAGCGCTCCAGCGAAGGCTAAAGATTTGCTTTGTGCACTGCACATCTCGTCAGAGCGTGGTTCCAGCTTCGCGCGCGGGCGATCTGAGCGCGGTGCCGCTCCCAGCGATGCTGTGCCGCAGGCGCACGCCCGGGGGACAGGAAGCGACACCAGGCGGTGGCAGCAGGCGGTGGCACCAGGCGGTGGCAGCAGGCGGTGGCACCGGGCGGGCCGCTCCCCCCTGCTAGAGCACAGCGGCCATCAAGACTCCGCTGGCACCGGGCCACCGCACCTTCTGGCCGCGCGGCGGGGGCTCTTCCCTTCCGCTATGGGGTGCAGAGTCTGTGTGGTTTATCCAAGACTCATAAAATAGTTAAACCAAATGCAATTCGCTCTCCCCTCATTGTCTATTGCATTTTTGCCCACTCACAAGGCCCTTCCTTTTCTATCGGGAGTGATGCCCTCATCGTACCCCCCTTTGAATAGCGCACCGCCACGCAGACTGGGGACTAACTATTCCTCATGCCTGGCGATGGGGAAATCAGAATGTGCAGGAATTTTTCCTCGCATTCCTTCGTATTTGTTCCAGCTGCTGGTTCTCCTTCAAGAACACTTTAGGGTTTCGAACTGTAAGTTCTGACAGACAATTGTACGCGTCAACAGCCGCTATCGTTCTAGGACCCGACAGTGTTTCCCTTGGTGGTTTACACTCATGTCAGCGGGCACCTGGAGCCGTTTTCGTGAGGGAGCCCCGGTTTTCCCCGAGGGACCCGGGACTAGGGCAGGTTTCGGGCGGTCTGCAGCTCCCCCCTGCTCCCCACACCCCGCCAGGGGCGGCCTCGGGGGTCGGGAGCGGCCCCCGCCGTCCCGGGCTCACCTGAGGCAGCAGGAGCCTCCTTCCTCAGGGGGCGAGTCCTCTTTACCGGGCACTTTCCCAGCGGGAATTTCGGACCCCACGAAGGCAGACGACCAGGGCCCACTCCCTGCGGTCCGGTGCGGGCTCCCGAGGCGCTGGCCCCGAGGGGCGGACCCCGAGGGGCGGACCCCGAGGGGCGGACCCCGAGGGGCGGACCTCGGCCGGCAGGGCTCGCCCCGCCCGGGATGGGGCTGTGCCCTCCGCCGCCACCGCCCCTGAGGAGGGAGGGGAAGGCAGCGCCGCCAGGCGCGGCTGTTGGCAAGATGGCGCCGGCGGTGCGGGGGCTGAAGGGCGCCGTGTGGCAGAGTGAGTGGCGGCGGGGCTCCTTCCCCGTTCGGCGGGCGCGGGCCGGCCCGGAGCCTCCGCCGCTGAGGCGCCGGCTCCGCTGAGCCCCGTGTGCGGGGACGGGGGTGCCCGCCGCCGTGGGGTCCGCGGCCGCAGCCGCGTTCCGTGTCGGAGCTGAGGGCCGAGCGCGGCCGGGCCGGGCCGGGCGGCTCTGCGGGCGGCTCTCCGGGCAGCCGGTGCCCGGCCGGGGCTGTGGGCGGCTGCCACAGGTGATGGTGACCCGGCGTGCTCGGGGGAGGCGGCTGCCGTGGCCGGCAGCGCTGCCGCTGGTGTCCGCAGTGACAGGAGAAAAATGATTTTGAGATCCTGTAAACCATTGTAGGCCAATTATTTGGGTGAAGCAGCTGCAGGTTGAGGGCAAAATAAATACAGTTGGAATAGCGCAGGGGCAAGTACATGGTGTCTGGTACACTGGTAGCTTGGACTAAACTTTCATTTTATTATGGGAGAAAACTGACTTCTATTTTTTAATTGCAGAAATGAGGTTCAAGACAACTGAGCTATGCATTTGAATTTCTGGTGTCTTTTGTAGGCAAATATTGTAGAAAAAATATAATATTTGAGATTTTGGACAAGGTTGTTGGGCACTCAGTTTATTAAAAGGAATTCTATGTAATGCTAAAGACTAATTGGCAAGAGTGTTCTCAGAAAATATGAATGTTAATAAAATTTTCACATGGTTAAAAATTTGTTATTATACCTGTGTACAGTCCTAGAAACAGGCATGGACAGTTTGTGATGAAGAATTCTGTGCAGGTATTTATCAGTATGGGATTTTTTTTCTTTTTAGGGCTGTGAACATATGAGTCTAAATGGATGTATTATTTTTTTTTCTTTCTTAGTGACAATTTGATTCCTCTAACTTGTAAACTGTTTCTTCTTACAGAGCTGAAATCAGCAGTATTTGATGACTTCAGCAAAGAGGAAGAATGGAAGGTACAATTTTGTTAAAATTTTTATAATAATTCTGTCATCACTTGAACAAGAAATCTGTATCGCTGAGTAGAGAGCAAATACATAAAATTAATGGATGGCATTTTCACCTAAAGTTGTTTTCTGTCCAAGTAATCTTTTGGTAACTCAGATCTCTGTATAGTACATACTGAAAAGTCTAGAGGCTAGTACAGGAAGAACAAATGGTTAGTAGTCTCTCTTTTTTATTAGTTGTGAAGAAAAATTAGAAACTGTTGGTGTTTATCTTCACTTTTCTTTTGAAAGACTTGTACTTTATTAATTTCAAAAATTACACTGCTCTGCAGTACATGTGGAGCAGGATTCAGCAGTATGATGCCTGTCAGAACTGCTTAAGCTATAAAACTGTTTTAAAATAAATACAGATATATTTGAGCAGGCCAGGGGGTAAATTAGCAGGAATTCAAAAGACTTATGTCCACACGAAACTTTCAAAGTATTTTCTAGTATAAGTAGGGGGAACAAAGCACATATTTAGGATTGAGCTCATCTTTGGCAATCCTCTATATTAGGAGATGCCTTCTGAGATTAATTTCCCCCTGCAATGTTGGTGTATGCAGGTAATGAAAAAAAGAGAGTAATAAAAAAAATAAAAAGATAAAAAAAATAAAAAGAGAGTAATAAAGAGAGTAATAAAATAGTTTTAGTTTCAAACTTCTATGGCAAGCTGTTGAGGAAATGATATGGATTTAATAAAGCTGATTAATTTATCTAAATACTTGTGTGTTTTCTTTAAATATATTTAGATAATGCTTTTAGATGATTACACTACCAAATTATTGTCACTGTGCTGCAAAATGACTGATCTGCTGGGAGAGGGTGTCACAGGTAAGCATAATTCTTATGGCAATATCCTGGTAAGAAAAAGGGAAAGACTGAAATTGAGGAAATTGATAGTGCCCTTGCAAGAAATGGTCTTTATTTGGCTGATGAAGACAAGTAATTATGGGATATTAAAATAGCAGACTTTCAGGCTTCTGCAGTAATTAGTCAATTGTGATGTTTGTTTTTTTAAAATGAGCTTTTTGAGTTTTTTGAGCTTTCCTCTGTCTGAAAGCTGAAATTCTGCTTTAAAATATTTTTTCTAAAGATTGCTCCTGGGTGTTTTTTTGGTTTTTTTTTGGTTGGTTGGGTTTTTTGTGCTTTTACTTTTTTTTTGCTTGTTGTGGTAATTTTTGATTTAGGGTTTTTGATGGGGGTTTTTTTGGGAGGTGGGAATGGGTGTTTGTTTGCTGATGCCTATTTTTGAAATTGAAATAAATTCCCAAAATGTAAATGAACTAGTTTTAATTAGCTTTAGGTCTAGATTTTCAGAAATGCTTGTGTAAGAGGGCATTGTTTAGACTTGGTTATTTATTCCACAATACTATTCTTATTCCAGTTATTCAGCAGAACATGATTATTCTGGAAATGCAATAGTAGAGCTGTATCAATTTTGCTTTTTGGTGTGTGTTTTAAATATTAAGTGCTACTTATCCTTTGTGAGAAACTTTTGGTGAGCATATATCCTCTTCTTGAAGAAGAAACTTTTTATTTTTAGTGAGCACACTGCTGAAAGGAACCTGTCTTTCCACATCCAGATGTCTGACATTACTTATCTTCCTTGTTCCTCCCCCACAAAATTTCTGAGCCACAAGAATCTCTCTGCATTCTCAAGCTAGTGTATTGTAACACTATACAGTAATGACTTTATTAAACAGAGAAAAACAAGAGAGGAGTGAAGCTGATTTGCTGAAAATGTCTTAATTTGTGCCTGCAATTATGTTGAAACAGAGTAATTGCCCAGGAAATAGGCAAACAAAGGACAGAAGAGGCTGCAGTCCAAAATGATGCCCTGAGTAGTTTCTCTCTCCCTCTCCTTCAGTGTGCTGGAAAAAGAGCTATCTTGCCAAGAGAGTTCCTACTGGGCCCCATAGTTGGAGTATGTTTGCATTGCCATTCTGTTATAGAAGTGTAGAATACCCAGGAAGAATTTAGTCCTCCAACTTTAGTTGTTACTAGACTGAGACTTGAGGTTGTGGTAGCCTTCTGACTATAAAACAAAGAAATAAATCAAGGCTCTTGGTAGAAGGTATGTCCTTACCTCTAATATTGAGGGCAACTTGAATGCTGTTACTTTATTTTTATCAAGTTTATATTAAAATATGTTCAGTGTTTTCCTTAAAGATGCATAATGTTCTTAATTATAAAAATGTAATATTTCTTACTTTATAGTGGTGGAGAATGTATATAAAAACCGTGAGCCTGTCCCACACATGAAGGCAATATATTTAATAACTCCCACCAAAAAGGTTAGTATTTTGAAGTGTTGCAAGATGTTTCAGACTGAAAAAAACCCCTTAATTAAAATGTTTATTTACTGTGTACAGCTATGCAGTACATAACTTCGGCATTTTCTGTGATGCTTCTCCCTAATTTCCCAAGATGAAAAGACAATGTAGTGCCACCATGGAATATGTTGCAAAGGTGTACCTTGTGGTTGATGTAGTCACTGTATCACTGCTTAGCAATTGTAACCTCACTGAAATGAGGTTACATTGAGTGTTGTATCACATAATGATCCAATACATTGAAAAATGGAATTCAAACTAACGGCTCACTGAAATGAGGTTACACTGAATGTTGTATCACATAATGATGCAATACATTGAAAAATAGAATTCAAAGTGATGGCTCTAATAAGAGATTACTGTTACTTCCTAAAAATTCTTGAGAGAATGAATCTCAGCACTGTTACAGCTGGAAAATGATGCAAATACTATCATGTGTGTGCTCTCTGAAATGAGCTTGGTGCATGACTGACCGTAATTGCTTGTTATTCTTCATCTGGAATTAAAAATCTTAAACTTCAGTGTTTTCTTGTATGTTGAATTGCAGTATTCCTAAGTGGGACTTGGTAACAGGGCAGGAGGAGAGGAGAGAGAAGCTTTGTCTGCTATGTGTAGAAAGGCAAAACACTGGCATGATGTTGTTTTTTCTTTTTTTCCTTATTTTTCTTGCCCCCATAAGTCTGTAGATGGACTGATTGATGACTTCATCACTAAATCATCCAGCAGATACAAAGCAGCATACGTGTATTTCACTGACTGTAAGTAAGCTTTTGGGTTGTAGTTTGGTAACTTTATATGGATAAATAAGCAAGCTGCTCACTTCTCTTGTGTTGAAAATAGAAATGAGGAGTTTGGGCCCTGTTTCTTGCAAGAAGGTTTGAGACTCAAGTCATTAACCATATATCTGGGTTGCCAGGCTGTGGTCACCCTGCTATGTGGCAATAGTAATTTCTTTCACAGTTGCCAAACAGTCTTAATTGTTCTCCACCTCTGCTTTTAATTTAGGTAATGTAGTTTTATTTTTAAGTATTCCAGTCTTCTCCTGTGTTGGAGTGTGGAGGAAGACAATTCGAGTCAAACTATGTATCTCTCCATAAACAGAATAGTACTAAAAGCATAACTGCATGAGGACTTTCTGCAGCTCTTTCTGCAAGAGCTGCATTAGTAATTGCCTGCTTCAGGTAGTTCTTTCAGACCTGTGAGCCAGCTTTTTCCCTTCCCTGAAAGAAGGGCCCTAATGAGCCCTTGCATGCACGACCTAAATTGTGTAGCAGAGA
>VYZR01073469.1:35802-49459 GCA_013400675.1 Oxylabes madagascariensis | reverse complement strand
GGCCTTGGCCAATTGATCCAGCCCTTCCAGATGCCCTTGTACAGCCTCCCTACCCCACCCAACTTGGTGTCGTAAGTGTAATTTTTTTATTAATGCTTTCATGTAGATTATCAGACTTCAGTTCATCTTCAGGCAGATTCTAATTTAGGTCCCTATCCTGCAAGCACTTATGCACATGTGTAACTTGAATCACAAGTTTGCTCCCACTCAAGTCTGATTTTAATCACATGAGTAGTTACACACAAGGCTAAAGTGTTGTCAGGATCCTGCCATAATCAGCAGTTACCAGAGTCATCTAACCTAAACAGTCAAATTAGTGAATTTAAAAAACAAGTCAAAACCCTCTTTAACAAAGAAAGGTGCCAGTATTTATAGGACATAAATATCTATATATCCATGGAAGGAAGTTAAGAGGAAGCTGCCTTTGTACCCACCTTAGCAGAAACAGCCTAAAGATTTAAAAATTTATATGTGTTTTATTGTTCATCATTTGATTGGGACTAATAAGAATTAATTTTAGTAGCTATATTTTTATATCCAATATCACAGTACCAATATTCCTAAATAGAGAATTAATTCATTAAAAAGTGAATAACATCCAAATATTTAAGGAGGGTTTTTTAATTCAGAGGTTTTTTTAAACTAATTACACCACTTGAAGTATATAACTATTTTCTTTGAACATCCATGACAGACACTGTGCTTTATCCATGAGGTTCTGCTAATTCATGAAACATTCTCCCAAAATTCCCAAAAACCATGGCGCTCAATTCCACAGTTGCCTCCTCACAGCCTAAGACCTGTGATTCATGCATGTAATATTCTAGAGCAAATCCTTTCTTAGGTTCCCGCCCTCCAAATGGACAAGAACTGTTCAATTAAAATAAATTGAAGGGCTGTACATCTCAGTGGTTTGAGAGCTGAAAGCTTATCAGCTACTGCTTCCCTACAAACTTGGGTCCTCCTACTGCAACCAAACAATTTAACTTTCAAATCAAGCAGGTGTACAGCATTTTCTTGACATAAAAAACCAACAGCTTGTCAGGCTTCATCAGACCCTTTACAATAATTACTTCCACAGCCCACATTTTGTTTGATGGTTTAGATAATTAACTTCTTTACACATCAAAGTCCCATCCTCCGTATGTTCTACTTCCTTTCTTCCGGACATTAAAAAAAAAAAAAAAAAGATAATTCAAAAGCAGAAGCACTCTCAAATCAATTTTCTTCAATAAGTACAGCTATCATGGATCTGAAAAGCCTACAGTGATCTTCAATGGGTCGATATACTGTATTTGTTTTAGCTCCAAACTGAAATGCAGCTGTTTGCCATATTCTATAAAATGAATTCAGATGTTCAGATTAAGTCACAGATTATTTCAATGTGCTTCATTTTAATCATGAACTCTAGCAAGAAGATAGCTTCTGATTAACACTGTTTGGACTGGTAATTTTGAGTTCCTATCCAAGTAGGTCCAGCTTTTATAAATTCTCTTCTCGTAAGTAAAACATTGCAATCAAATGTATAGTAAAAAACACAAAAAAGTAAAAGAGGTATATATAATCACTAATATAAATGTTTAAAAGCATCTACTGTAATCTCTAAGCCTTTTACATTGAAGAGTCATGATAGAAAACAGTATTTCCATATGAATCAGCAGAACAAAAGTTATCAGTTGAGGGAAACAAATTTTAAGTAATTTCTCATCAGGTTTAGGCCCATCCCTCTCACCACAGTAAGATACCTGGGTAGATTTCTGTTTCATAACCCTCCTTCATATCAATATCCACTCTGAAATTACCAAGCAATGTTAACTTACACTGACTTTTCTACAATCAATAAGTGATGGTGTAACCCACGTATTTATTCAAGATCCAGCTGAGAGACAGAAAAATTGGAATTCCACTGCTCCTAAAACATGATATAAGGGTTATACATTTAGGCAATATCCAATACTATATTTACATATAAATATATACATAAAATCATACCTTCTAGCCCAAACCATTCTGTAGTATCTTAAAACTGATCTCATTCAAACCCCCGGCCATGTGCAGGGACACCTTCCATCTGACCAGCTTGCTGAGGGCCCCATCCAAGCTGGCCTTGAACCCTTCCAGGGACAGGGCTAACATTGCTCCTCTATTCCAGTGCCTCACCACCCTCCCAGCAAAAATCTTCTCTTTTTCTCATCTTAACCTCCCCTGCTCTCAGCTTCAAGCCATTCCCCCTTGTCCCAGCATTGCACACCCTCTCCAGCTCTCTCAGAGCCCCTCTGGGTACTGGGAGGTGCTGTGAGGTCTCCCCTTCTCCAGGCTGAACAAGAGACTCAGTCAAGGCTTTTGAGATACTACTCAGACACCTTCACCAACTCCCACTGCTGAAACGTCACATGAAAATCGAGGAGAAAGATGCATCCAAACAGTCACTACAGAACAGTCCTCCAACAGCTGATCTAAACTCACTCAGGAAGAGCAAAAGTTAATAGCAATACAGTGTTCACTTCACCACAAGAAAAAAAAATACATAAGTCCGCACTGGGTCAGTTTAAAACAAATGTGGATTTGTAGAGATTCTCTCTGATGTCTCTGTTAAAGGCCAGGATTACAAAAAACTAGCAGTGTCCCTGCAAAAATGTTTACATTGAATAACAGAGTAGAAGTTACCATTACAATGATTTAATTCATCAAGCATACATCTAACATGGTTATCACATCAGTCTTTTCATAAATACATTTTGCATATAACCTGAAACCATGCAAAAATTTAAAGACTGACAATTTTCATTTATATAAACTCAAACAAAACAGGAAGGAAAGAAAAGCCAATATAACTATGAATTAACACAAAATTAAAATTAATGCTTTTGTTTCCACACCCTCTACTTCAGAGTAATTAGATTAACTAGTCTGTTACCACTGAGAATTTCATGGCCACACCAGCTGACAAGAGGGTATAGGATAACAGTCTTCTAGGACTGGAGATGTAAGAACTTAATTAACTATAGGAAATACAGATTTTTGTTACTGCACTTCTTTTAAAAAACAAAACCACACCATAACACTGCTGAACACATGCAAGACTAGCTGAGTGTATGCTCAAAACTATAAAAAAATAAGAGAAAGTTTAAAAAAAAAACAATACCCCATAACCAAATGCAAGAGCAAATATACTGTTTTGCTTGTCACCCACTCTCCCAGTAGCACAAATTAACTGAAAATTAAAACACTACATGTGAAGTCCTTAAATACTCCTGAGCTGTTCAAGCAGGCTGGAACTAGAAACACTCTAAAGGGTCTCAGATAAGCACAGTGCATGTGTGATCTAGGAATTACAACAAAATAACGACTGACAGTATACAATGAAATGACTTTATCACCCTCTAACCTGTTCAGGTCAAAAACTACCAGCTTTTTGGGCAACAATTAAAAAATGTTTTTGCGTACAGGAAATAGGATGAATAACTTCCATATTCCCTAAGCACAGCATCTTAAAAAGCCAAGCAGATAAAGTAAAGGCACAAACTTTCAGGGAACAGTCTGACCAAATACAGGATTAGAAGCAATCTGTGGGCAGGCAGGGACACATCTGCACCAGGTCTGCACACAAGAATAGTGTTCAAAGCTCAGGCTGCAGTCTCAGCTTTCTTTCATTTTTAATTAATTAACGAAGTACCACAAAGCAGAATTCATGCACTATTCATTCTAACGATAACACATTACATCTGCTGCTGCTGCTGCTTCCATTTATTACTTGATAGGCCAGATTCTTAGGGTAGTTTTATTTTAAACTGAATACCAGAAAGAAAAATTCATCTTATAGCTGTCAATGCACAGCCCAGCTTTCACCACCCAGACAAATAAGCATCTCATCTTTAACCATGACACTCTCTTAGAAGGGAACATGCTTGGAAAGCCCACACGAATACAAGGAATACAACTGAACATAACTTCCCCCTGGCCATTTAAAGGCAATTCAGTCTTTCATCCCCATGCAGAAGTTAGAGAAGAAACATGCATGGCTGATAACAACAGGTAAAGCAAATTTTCTACCATATGTAGGCACAGATTTTCAACCAAAGTATAACATGCATCCTAATGATTTTATCTTTAGAACTGTCCTGTTCAACATCCCTGAAGATAAAATAATCCTTCCTGTTCATTTCTTCATCTCAGAGCGTTTTTGTACACTACTTTTACTGAAGACCTTACACAAAAGCAGTAAACAAGCACAACTCTCTCACTGACTTAGCAAGGAAAGAAAAGTCACTAAAGCAACCTCAGACTAAAATAAAACCTTCTGACTCCCCTGTGTGCAATAACTGCTGTGTTTTATTCAGTATGACTCTGCATGTCCTCACATTTGAAGCTACTATTTGTCCATCCCCATGTTAGACATGACAGTTACTTCCAGCTTCTTCTGAACCAGACCACAGAATGGTCTGGACTACTGAAAGAATACTTATACACAGATGTGACTGTTTTATTTGAGACAGGGAAATATAGAGAATAATTTTACACGAGAGCTCTGCCTTCACATCTGGAGGTGTTTACAAACACTTCTCAGAGTTTCCAACTCCAGTCTAATCAGAGCTGTGTCCTTCCCCAGAAGTGATACATTTATTTTTAACAAGGAAGCAGGCAAAATTAATCTAATATATACACCCACCTCCCTCTGAACCGAATGTGCACACTTCTTTGCAGAGCTTTGTGCCACATTGGCAGTTAATAGCACTGCAAATTAAGCACAAATGACTTTTTCCTTCCTCACTAAAAATGCTTTAAGAAAACAGTGTAAAGACCAAACAACCTGAAACTAACAGCCAAGTTCTCACAGCTTCCAGAATCTGACTCCTATAACCCTGAATTTCTTTCAACTAGCAATTGTTTTTTTTCCTAATACATTGGTGATACAAACCTTCTATACGAATTATTTAATAATTGCATATAGATGCAATTCAGTGGTCCTGACCTTCCCGTGGGAACCACTGGTGATTTTCAGTGAAGCAAACACAAGGTGTGCTCACAGGTCTGGTGATAAAAAAAAGCTCCAAAGCTTCCAAGCTTCATCAAGGACTTGCATACTTGATTCCAGCATGCAAGGATCAATAGGCCCTAATTGTGACTTGCTCAGTATTTTGCTTTTTCTGATGAGTAAAGCATTCCTGTATTAATATGCAGAGGTCAGGTCAGCCCTGTTGATATGTTTTATTGCTCACTGGCCAGCAAGCAACTCCTTTAGTGAGCATGGGTCCCTATCTACCTTTAGTTCCATTTAAAGTAAATTAAAATTTAAGGGTTTACTAACAGAGGTGGATATTCTGTAAAGCATAACCAAGTTATCATCAGCTCTAAACTGTATTTTCCTTGGTATAACTTTTCTGTCTAAATCTTCACCTGCCTTCATCTCCTTTCAAAATGGCGTCTTCCCAACCTATCACACTGATTACATTGACCCTTCCCCTCTCCTATCACCCTGAGCTGTGTTTGATTCACTAGGTGAAATACAATTAAAATTGTTTCATAATATAGTTCCACCCTGACCTTAATTGAATATTCCAGCGTATCACGAATACCATCAAGTTATGGCATTAACATATCTAAAATTGGCATCAATGTATCTAAAATTCCTCATCAAGAATGAGCAGCCAAATCTATAGCTAAGGTTATAAAAAAAATTTTCCAATTCTTGTTCCTGTTTCAGAAACCAGTGCTTGCCACCATATTCTCCAGAGGAGAAAATGTCTACTTCCATTGTTGTTCATCTATGCAACATCTAATTCAAGTAAAACTACAGGAGAAATGGCTTTAATATAAGGTCAAAGCATGAAAATTAGCTCTTTGGAAGATGGTCTAACAATATGTCCGTAATACTCAGGCCACCCAATTCTTCTCACAGATCTCATAGTCACAGATGATATCCAGTAAGTTCCTGCTAAAATGCATCCTTGTTTACATGAAAATACACATTTGTCCCAGGTAAGCCTCAGTACTGAGCTTAATCAGAAGAATTATCAAGAGCTCTTCATTGTTAAGTGCTTTTAAAAAACATAAGCTTGAGTGGCATTCCAGGTAAAAAAGCCTACACTTTAGCAAAAGTCTATTGGAAATCGCATCTTCCAAACAAGCTCTTGGCCCCTTTTTTCCATTACTGCTACTTCTGTAATGGCTTAAGGAGTTGTGTGAACTAGAAACTTTGCAGCTGACTCTGTGAAAGTCTGATTGTAATCAAATGCGATACTTCAAACATACGCAAAACACAGGGGTAGAGAAAAGCCAAAGATTATTTATAAATAGAAATTTCACCTGTGATAGCTTGCAAAAGAACGCTTACTAAGATTACTTAAAATTAATAACGACTCCACGTAGCACTACAAATGCCAAGCACCTGAAACACAGATTGCAGATCAAATCAATACCATTTTCAGTACCTTTGACAGGCAGGTTTTTTTGATCAGCTCCAGATAAACTTGTAACTGAGTCACCACTGTGTTCCAGGAGAACACAGGCCTAACTAATGTCTTTACATGCTCGTGTATCTACACATTTGGGTATTTCACAATTGCAACAAGAACATTAACTCAGTTATCTTCTGTGGTATAATTATGCTGCCTGGGTTTGGCCTCGTGCCTTCGAACACCCTTGCAGTGATGACCTAGAAAGACACCATCTACCTGGTCTCACTGCTCCAGGGCAGCACAGCAGAACGGCAATCACAACCTGAACAATGTTCACTGTTGCTCTACGCTGTTACATGTAGGCAATTCTTAAAACACTTGTAGCTTGCTAAATTACACCTTGCTTACGCTGACAAGTTACTAATTGACTAATCAACTCTCAAACAGCTCTGTTCAGTGCTACCCAGAACGGAGCCCAGGAGAGTAATTCAGCTGGTTATGACACTCAGAGGCTCTAAAGGCCACAGAACCCTGTGAAACCTTAAACAATCTCTTCAAATCCATAGGTTTGAAAACCTCAAGTTAAATGCCACTAAAGGATTTCTTGTTTACTCCTCAGAAACACAACTTTGAGCTTTTCCTCCAGCAGTTTTAGTATATTCTGGTTAGACCCCAAGCTTTTATTTAGAATCATCACAGCTAAGAAGCTCTTTATCTAACTGAAAACTAACTTCTTCAAACTTTCACAAAGCAGAGATGGGGCTTTCAACAAATATAATTTTATCCTGTTACAGCTGGAAATGCAACTTTTGTCATCAACATTTCCACCTACACAGCAACAATACACAGGATAAAAAGGAACCAAAATAAAACAAAATATGATTTGCATATTAGCGGCATGCAAATAGGAGCCTGTGTAAAGTCCACCAAAGTTAACAAAAGTTAACACTGCCTTCCACACCACTTGGATCTGGCCAACAGTAAAGAAAGATATGCAAAAAAGGGGGAGAGGGTGTGTGCCCTGCATCCTACCAAGCAAGCACTGCTGCCTTAAGCCAAAGGGAAAGCGAGGCCCGTACCAAGGAGTGGTGATGTGGGATGATGTGGGAGTTACAGAAAAGACTTCAAAAGAAAATTTTAGCGAAACACCAACACGGCTGCAAACCTTGAAACAGATTCACTTGTATGGAATCAAATGTCTCACAATAAATCACTAACAGTAATGTCATACAGCAAACTTGCATTGCCTGCAACATCAGGTTCCTGTTCCCATTTCACAAACACAGTAATACATACTTTGCATGTATAGGTGCTTTGCAGTCATCGACTGCAAATCATCTATTTGTGTCATTTCTAGGAATTTACAAGCAGTTGATCTGCACACAGGAAGTATAAAAATATTCTAAAGTGGAAAAAATCACTTACTGCTAATACAGAGAAACATTCTTCTGGTCTGTCAGGCTTTACCAGTTATTTCTGTAAGGACTAATACTTCCTATTAGGAATACTGTAGACCTTATGAGAACATTCTGGCATATCAGGAATACCATTAAGTTAGGACATCAATGTATGTATCCAAATTTTCTCATCAAGAATGAGCAGCCAAATGCATAGGATTCCAAATAAGGAATAGCACAGGATTTCAGTCAGGGAATCACCACACCTGTTCGGGCAAAACAAATAAAACCCATTTCCTCCAGAAGAAATTTACAAACTAGTCACATTTCAAAACATCAGAGAGACGCGAAGAAATTAACAACGCGCGGCAGCACACAGTGTACTGCAGGCCAAAGCTCGCCTGCTGTCACGTAAATTTAAAGAATATTTAAAAAAACATTATATTAAAAAAAAAAAAAAATTAAGTCCTAGGAACACCTCCTAGATTAGCTGCAAGACGACAAAACGAACAGGACAGGGCAGGGCCCAATGTAACACCGAAGGCCATCAGCAAACCGCGCGCCCCCGGGCCCCCCGCGCCGCCCCCGCAGGTACCGCGGGCAGGAACCCGCGGTTAATGCTCCTGAAGGCCCCGACAACGAGCAGCCTCCCTGAGTTAATTAACAGCAACACACTCTCTTAATTGCGTGCCCTCTCTGGTGACTCACTCAAAGGCTCACCCCTGGGGATGGATGGATGGATGAGGAGGCTGAGATGTGCAGGGGAGGAATGATGGAAAGAAGGTGGGAGCAGCTTGTGGTGCCCGGTCCCCCCACCCCGTGTGCGGACAGCCGAGAGGGGAAAGCGAGGGGCAGGCACTGAACCTCGGTCCTTCCCCTCCACGCGCTGCCTGGACCGAGGCGAGAAACGAGGGGGACGGAAAAGCAGCGGCGGCGGCAGCTTCGCGCTGTTCGCGCCGTTCCCCCCGCCCGCCACCGCCGCCACGGCCGCTGAGGGAGGGAGGGGGGGGTAAGATGGCGCCGCCCGCGCCGGGGAGGAGCCGGTTCCGCCACAGCGGCCGCCCCGCTGATGGAGGAGGCGGCGGCGGCGCCTCCCAGGGCGCGGGGAGGAGCCGGGGCCAGGCGGGGCCGCCGCCGCTTCCTCCCGCCCCCGCCGCCGCCGCTCGGCGGGGCTTAATACGAGGGGTTATCTCAAAGGCGGGGCCTGGAGGATGCTGCCGGGCTCGTGGTGCCCGGAGACAGGACGAGGAGAGGGGGTCATAAAATGAAACACAACGGGTTCCATCTAGACATGAGGAAGAACTTCCTTACGTTGATGGTGGCAGAGCAGTGGAGCAGGCTGCCCAGGGATTTTGTGGCTTGTCTCTCTCTGGAGACGTTCCAAACCCACTTGGACGCGTTCCTGCGTCACCTGCCCCAGGTGATCCTGCCTTGGCAGGGCTGTTGGACTGTTGGATGGTCTCTAAAGGTCCCTTCCAACCCTAACAATTCTGTGGTTCTGCGAATAACACAATCAGGTTGGAAAAGACCTCTGAGATTGTCGAGTCCAACCCATCACCGATCACCGTCTTGTGCGCCAGACCATGTCCCTCAGTGCCACACCAAGTCTTTCCTTAAACGCCTCCAGAGATGGTGTTGCAGGTGCTGCCTGATGGGCCATGACCACCTTTTCCTTCCCCTTCAGCACCAGGCATTGCTGGAGGGCAGCAGGAAGGGGCTCCAGGGCTGCTGTGAGTCCAAAAAGCCAGGGACTTTGGGGAAAGACAGCTGGATCTCCCTGCAGCAGGGAGGTGTGGGCGTACACAGGTGTCTGGCCTCAGCACACGCGCCAGCACACCCTGGTCTCTGCAGCCACAGCCTTGTACAGGTGTTCAAAAACAGCAGTGCAAACAACAGCCACCTGTATTTGTCTTTACCCTTGGAAACACCAATGATTCCTATTGCTCAGCAATACCGAGTTGTCCTATTTCAGCCATGACATTAATAGCTCCATGCTGAGCCAGGGAGATTTAGGCTGGACATTAGGAAGCGTGTCTTTACTGAGAGGGTGGTTAGACACTAGAACAGGCTTATTGGAGAGGTGGTTGATGCTCTCTACTTCTCTCAGTGTGTAACAGGCATTGGGACAATATCACTATGCTTTAACTTTGGTCATGCTTTAACTTTGGATCAGTCCTGACATGGTCAGGCAGTTGGACTGGATGATTGTTTGTAGGTCCCTTCCTACTGATATATTTTGTTCTTTGCTGTGCTGATTCAGTGCATCGATGTGGTTATATACCCATGTTTTCCTCTTGGTTCCTGGTAATGGTGGCTTTCTTCTTCCAATATCCTGCCAGCTCAACATGTTGATAGGGAAGGGCATGACTAGGCGAGCTGGAGCATTAACCCACCTTTCCTTTCTTTTAACCTTTCCTTCCTCCTTTTCTTCCTTGGACACCTCCTAGTAGTAGGTTTCTGTGAGTTTAGTTTGGTGGTTCTGCTCGTCACATGCAGATTTGTTGGGAGACAGGCTGATGTGTGCCATGGTATAAAGTGGAACTAATAAATGGGACCAACAGAGGTAAAGGGAGTAACCATTAGCACTTGGAAAAAAATCTTACCTTTCTCAAAAGTTTGTGGGGTGTATAACTTAAAAAATTATGCTCTTTTACTTTGCCCTTAGTCCCTTTTTAATTCAAACTCCTACCCACACACCAAGCAGGATTCATATCATTTTACTAGGATTCATTCTAAGAAACTGACAACTTAGAGACTTTGTAATTTTATGTAAATCTCAGCGTTTTACTTCTTTGGGGGTCTGAATAAGAAAAGGAAGAAGAAGAAAGCTCTGGCAACCACTGCAGTGACCTTAACACACTAGGGACCATCTGAATTCCAGTTTAGTAGAAAGCAATCTTATTTTCTTTTTCCCTTAGCTGACTTCTGCTACCCTTACTTTTTTTTTGGCTACCACTCATTCCCCGTCCTTCTTGCTAGTTCATATAAACACTCTGTCAGTCCCCTCTGCGTTGCTTCCTCCCTGTTCCCACCTCCCACATCAGCCTCAGAAAGACGAGGTGATTCTGCAAGTCGCTGCCGAGTGCTGCCAGCCCCTCTCCCTTCTGCAGCTGCTGCTTATGATTATGGAAGTAAAGCCGATACCAGCCCGAGCACTGACAGCAACAGGGCAAAACACCAAGATATTATCCTGGAGAATGAGAGGCCTCACTCTGCTGATTCTTGCCTGCACAGCAAAGCCTTAAGTCATTGCTGTTAGAAGGATGGCCTGAACAGTTCCTTCCTGTTACACATTTTAAAATATCTGGGCAACCCCAGCCAAAGCAGGATTATCAATAAGCATTTTCCTGGCGAAAAGAAGAATCAAAACATTCTGTCAGGTTATGAAAAGTACTGCAGAAAAGGCAACTCAAGTTTTTAGCCAAATTCTGTGATTTGTCAGAACCTTACATACAAGGCAGCATATTACTGACGTTTCTAGGCATATCTTTATATATCTCAGAATTGGTAGAACAGAATAATATAAGAGCATAGAAAAAAAAGAGGAATTACTATGCCAGTTCCATATGGTGATTTTAATTCGGGAATTATTGGGATAATATGGTTGAGCATGTCCAGTGTGAACTACATAACTTCCAGGAGCTTGGACAGAGGCAGTGTGACTTGGTGAGGTGCCTGAAAAAGCACTGACAGAAACATTTCCTGACAAATTGTGTTGCTGTGCAGAGCCCTTTTGCCTGCAGTGAGAGATTACCAGTTCATGAGGGATTGAAGTTCCTGCCCGATGATGAGCTGGGCTGATGAGACAACATTCCCCCTGTTGCCACTTCTATAGGTGATAACGCCTGGCAGAATAATTGAACAAGACAGATACCTGCTGGCTACAAAATCCGAAGGCAATACAAGAAAATCTGCTAGAAGACAGGAGGAAAGAGCACTGAGGTGTCCCTTCTAGTACTGTGCCTTTGTCTAGCTGGTAAAAGTGCAGAGGCTGCTCCCTGCTCAAGTCTGAATTCTTACAATACTTGCAAAGAGGGAAAAAAATATGATCAAGTTTTTGTTATGTATTATACATAACCGAAAAAGGGCACATACAAAATTGTTTCCCCCTTCTCAGGTCACCTTTCAGATCATGAGGTCATTATGAACTGTCTCAGCTCTTTCACAAACTGGAGCCTGCTCAAACCATAATACTTACAAAGTTTCACTTTGAATAGGCCTGATTTTCTCTGTCATTTGTTTTCACTTTTTATTTCTCTGCAGAACATAAAAAGTCAGAAAAAGATTTTATTTTCCCCCTACATAGCATATAATTTACATCAATCATCCCAGGAGGTCAGTACCACTGGGGTGTCATTTAAATACAATGAATATAAAATAATGAAGCTCTTGCTGGAGTGGATGGCCACAATTCTCGGAGAGAGAGAGAGAGTTTCCAAAGCATGTGAAGAAAACACAACGGGAGACCAAGTGAATTCATCACACCACAAAAATGTCTCCATCCTGTCGACAAAGTCATTAAAGGAAAATGAACCATTGTTACTCTAGACGCTTGCATTCCTTCAGCATAATAACCTCAGTATAGAAGCATTGGGGCAAAGAGAATTTGCACACACAGGAGAAAAAAAAATTCAATCTATTAANATAATACTTACAAAGTTTCACTTTGAATAGGCCTGATTTTCTCTGTCATTTGTTTTCACTTTTTATTTCTCTGCAGAACATAAAAAGTCAGAAAAAGATTTTATTTTCCCCCTACATAGCATATAATTTACATCAATCATCCCAGGAGGTCAGTACCACTGGGGTGTCATTTAAATACAATGAATATAAAATAATGAAGCTCTTGCTGGAGTGGATGGCCACAATTCTCGGAGAGAGAGAGAGAGTTTCCAAAGCATGTGAAGAAAACACAACGGGAGACCAAGTGAATTCATCACACCACAAAAATGTCTCCATCCTGTCGACAAAGTCATTAAAGGAAAATGAACCATTGTTACTCTAGACGCTTGCATTCCTTCAGCATAATAACCTCAGTATAGAAGCATTGGGGCAGAGAGAATTTGCACACACAGGAGAAAAAAAAAATCAATCTATTAAAAAAAAAAAAAATTCCAGATTATGTAATGAAAGAAATCCTCCATGCTCCAAAGAGGAGACGGAGCCTCTGCAGAAGCCACAACTAATAAGAAACCTTATGCAGTGGCACAGGGCGGTTTCTTTTCCTCCTGCCAACAAGTCAAAGTAAATGCCAACCCGGACAATTTTTTTTCAGATAACCCGCAAATTATGTTCTCCTTTAATTACATGGATGTTTCTACCCTTTGCTGATCCATAGCCATCCTGGTTTTTAAGATCCCTTGTTGAGATTTCTCCAGTACCACTTCCCTTTTCATATTCATTTACTTCCAATATTTTTTTCAGTTGCCACTAAAGCAATCTGTGAGGAATGCAGGGATTAGAAAAGTTTACCATGTTCATTTTTATTTACTTTTTTGGCAAAGAATGTCCAAATAAGAGAAACTGTCACATGTCTACAGTAAATCGTAGCATATACCAGTTTATGCAAATAGATTGTACTTCTGTGGATCTCCCTCAAGGAAATACTGCTTTAAAGCCAACCACCGTTCAACCCCTGGTCAAATAAAGTAATGTTGGAGAGCTGCAACAGAAATCCCTCCTTTATTGTAAATTATTCCATGATGTGGCAAAGGCCTCTTTATCATACTAATTGAAACAGAAACATGCTAATTAAATTACTACCTTTAATTGTCAAAATCATATAGCAATGTAATGGATAGATTACTTTTTTTTTTTTTTTTTTTTTTTTATAAAAAAGGTCTCCTTTTTTTAAAACAAAAT
>VYZR01073469.1:21028-33614 GCA_013400675.1 Oxylabes madagascariensis | reverse complement strand
CCTGACTCAGATGTGCCAGCTCCATGGCGATTTTTTAGGTACCCCAAGGCAGCTGTAATGGCACTGGAAGTTTCATTTTAGGCAAGTGAATTGAGCATTAGGTCACTATTGAGTATCACAGTAACTTAAATAGGTTACAAAAATATAAACAATTACTTTTAGACAACCAAATTTAGGTGTCTGAACCTGGAACTCAGCTCTCCTCTAGCTGTCATTTGTCCCATGAAAATAGCAGTTATATATAGTTACTTTTCACTTACATTAGATATACAAATTGGAGTATTATGTTGCTTGAGGAAAATTTGCAGGTATCTGAATCCTTTGTATCCTTAGCAAAAACACATCTGGGTCATTTGCCAGGGACAACAGGTGGGATCTTCAGGTTAACCATTTCCAAATGACATGGTTAGATTATTATGGACTCCAATCATAAGCCTTTGGAAGGTGAAAATTAGCCAGAACACTGAGCTTTCTTCTGCAGGGAAAAAAAAATAAGCAGAGGACATTAGTACTTCCTGGATTGCATATTCATATAATGAAAGTTTCCAGAATCAGTCCATTCAAAACAGTAATTTCTTGAGATGTAGGAATAGTGCCAGCAATTTGCATCAAATTACTACTGGACTGCAGAATAAATAACATCAGCCACAGGTTGCTAAAGATTTAATTTACTTAATGTGCTGAAACAAATTCATGTTATTTGACCATGCAGAGCAGGTAGAATGCTGAGTTTATGGTTCTCTAACACTTCTTATTTCTCAGGGTGGGTGCTCAGTGGTGGTAATCTGTGTACATTAGATATGAGATATAAATATATCAGAGAAGCCTTTTTTTTTTTCCTCTGAATAAATATTTAAATATTTAGGGCCAAATTCCATTGCTAAACATATGAACACAGCTCTCTTTGAGCTCATTGGACTGTTGCATGTGTGTCTAAGGGCAGAATTTGGCCCTTAGGTTTTATATTTTAGCACCAAGCTTCCAATGTAAAAGAACGCATGATCTGTAACACACAGGAAAGCAGCAAGACCTGGTTTTAAAGGAAGGGTACAATTACATATTTCCATCTTTCTTTTGGATAAGAAGTACTGCTTTCAACAGAGGTCTTGAGAATATCCTTACCTTTTCCTCAGACAGTCTTCCTTTTGTATAAGGTGCTTTTCTGTCATTCCTTTAGCTGAGAAGCAGAGCAGGATACTTTTTTATTTCTTTGCAACTTCTCTCCAATTTCTATTCTGCCAGTTTCAACTTAGTATCATGATGGAAAATACAGAGCCATTTTAAAATACACTTGCACTAATGATTTAGATACGGTTTTTAAATTATGAAAAAGTCAGGATGTTGATTTTATACTATAGGCAGTGTGTTCAGATCAGCCAAAGGACATACCCAGTCAACCTTTCCAATGCACCAATATTACAGCTGGGATCAGCTAAAGCATTTTTACTAGGAAATGTCTACAGAGTGCCAAACTGAGCTCCTGAATCAGGAGAGATTCTTTCCCTATGCTTGCTACCTCTTTTATCCCTCCTTTTAAAAGTATTTGTAAAGTATTTAGATTTTTGAGTGGTTTGGGTTTTTGTTGTGTTTGGGGTTTTTTGTTTGTTTGTTTGTTTTGTTTGTTTGTTTGTTTGTTTTTGGGGATTTTTTTAAGGCTTACATTCCTCTAACATCCAGGACCAGGAAAGACATGGAATGACTGCCTGATACTCATGCAATATTGTATGACAGGATATGCAATGTGATAGAAACCTGTACCAGTGCCAAAAAAAAAAAAAAGAGACAATGCCAAAAGAAGAAAAGTGACAAAAAAACCCTCAACAGAAAATAAAGGAAAAAAAATCCTGCAGTTATTAGTGTAGCGATTGACCCCTCTGAAATTTCTCCAGGGTTTCAAAATTCTTCAAAAATTGCTCTCTCCAGTCTAATATAGCTCTGTATTTTATCATTATAAAAAAATACTCAGACTGTTATCAATTCTGTGAGCTAACTGAACAGTTCATACATTTTAGTGGGTTTTGTGACAGTCAGGATCTTGCTGGGAATTAAAGTTTTTGAGGGATGGAAGGCTTTTGGAAGATTTCTTATGAAGTTCACTCTCTACCTTTGATTCCTTTTCTGTGGTAATATGCTAATACTAATGGCATCCAGCACAGCAGAGAAAGATCTTGCACAGTTTTAAAGTTTTACAGATGCAATTAAAACTGAAAGTGGACTGCTAGCTTTCTCCAGTCTTTTTAAAATCCTTCACAGATAGACAGACAGAAAGACAGACAGACAGATTAAACATTAATCCTTCTAAAAATGTTGTTCCATTTGTGGCCAAAATAGTATTTCATGGCATTTATTGCAAAGGTCAACTAGAAGTTGTTCCGTACAAAATAGCATCTTCTGTTATCCACTTGAAAAATAACTTCTGCTTCAGTTTCCTTCCTCATATGCCAGCTTATTCTTTGCGTAATTGCAAAAATAAATACCATAGAAAAAGAAAACCTCTCGTACAATCCACTTCTGTTATGATGCTTCCGCAGAGCTGCTCAATTATTAAAGAACATCTAAGAAATAGAGATGCCTGGCCCAGTCTAGTTTGGCAAAATAGTTTCTTATGTTTTTTCACACGGGCTCAGAAGAGCTCATAGTGTGTGAAGGCCCTGCAAGATTCAGCATAATTTATTATGTCAGCAGCCTCACATAGTGAGAGAGCTCTGATCACTTACTTATAGCATGGATATTTTCTTCCACTAACAGTTCTCTAAATTAGCATAATCTTTGGCAATTGCCTTGTGGCCTTCAATTCTGTATTGATGTAGATGATGAGGGACTGTACCTTAAAAGTCCTACTCATCATCTGGCATCCTGCAAGTGTACACCAGCACAGAAATTCACAGGCCATGCTGTCAGAGGAGACTTTGCACTATCCCAGGTTTACTGAATTGGGCCTTTTAGAGCATGGATATTTTAGTAGGCATGTACCTGCCCGAGGGAAACAACGTGTTTTTGAAAACTGCTGTCAAAACACCCACGTGCTCTGCAAACATCTTGAAGCAGGGTTGAAAACAACTGCTCATCCACTGTGGACAAAGTCAGTGAGTTCAACATCTATTTTAACAAATTCTTCTATACACTCCGAGGCAAATTCCATGCAGGCAAGTTGTCCCATGAGCCCTCAACAGGGCTATGGTAAGCTATGAATTTACCTGACTTTGTCTACACCAGTGGGGCAGCTACTTCTGCAGCTACTTCAAATTAGTATTTGAGTGGATCTGAGGGTGGAAAACTCTTTTTGACATCCCTCATCAAAAACAGGTCATTCTTCTAGAGAAGGCAAATCCCCAGCAACATTACAGGCCCCATTTGCTGAAGTGCAGTGGGGTGAGTTAAGGACATGGGATCATCACTCAGAAAGGCATTTATTCATTTTAAATTCAGAATACTTCTGTTGTGGAATGTGGAATTAGTGAAGTTTGTATTGATAATTTCACATACGATAGAAGAAAATAAGCAAACACATCGTGTGCATCTATTAAATCAGGTAGACTTGATAACAGCCCAGTTCCCCTTTCACACCAATGTAAATCAAGAGGGGTAGAGCTGAAAGCCACTGAGTTACTTGTACATGAGAAGCACATATTTCTGTAAACATGGTATACGTTCTTCTTACTTCTTCTTCTCACTTAGTTTTCATGATTGCCTTAAATAGTTATGTCTCTATTGGATGCAGAACATAAAATGGGGAGAGGAAGGGGAGCATGGAAGGAGCATGATGATGGGAATACAGGGTGGGTAACCAGGAGAAGCAAAGTGTCTGTCCCATTCTTATTTACCCTGTTATACAGAGTAAACAGCTTTCAGACTTACTAAACATTCTGAACACACTGAGAGCTCTCTGTTTATTTCAGCTGTGTAAAATGCCATAACTTGCCAGTAAATGGAGCTGGGCATGCAAGTGCGTGCATGAAGATAACATATTAGTTACAAGAATTATAATTGTCCTGTCATTATCTTTTCTTTCTTTCTTTCCTGAACCAGAGTAAATGTGCCATAATCTAGCAAGAATCTCATGATAAGTAATGTTAGAAATAGCTTTTTTTTTTCTTTTTTAGCTGCCAACTGTCTATTTTAGACATAACATCACCCTTTACTGTAGGCTTCCACATAAAAGCAACATGAACAGTAACGTCTCTAAGCAAGCATGAATGATTGGCTGCAGATTCTTTACCAAAAAGGGAGCTTATTTACTCCACACAGGTCATAAATTTCCTTAAAAAAACTATCAGTGGTAAGCTACATGTGGTGTTTAGTAAACAGAGCTTTCCTCTGCTTCCCTCAGTCCATGTTCTTCAATTGTCAAAAACAGTGGAAGACAGTTTTTTTTGTGCCTAAAAATATAAATTATTCCAGCTCTCTAAAATGTAGCAGAAATAATGAGCTGAAAGACTTAACATGTTCTTCATGTTCTTCACCAAGATGGACGTTTGGACATGGAAATATGAAAGGATAAGGTGAGTAACTGGAAGCAGCAAGTTAGCTGAAGTCTTGCCTCTGCTTCTCTTACATGAAGCAGCACCTTATTCCACGAAAGCTCCCATTGAAATCTGTGGAATTTCAGACAGAATAAGCATTTTCTTTCTTTTCCTAACAAGTTTGGAAAGAAAGGGAAAAAAAGAAAAAAGAAAGAAAGTAAATAAAGAGGGTGGGATCTGCCTTTTCATGTAATAGGCTTTTATCTGCTCTAAAATCGCGCTAACCTCAGGGTGCCAAGCACAGTATCTTTGAAAGCATTCCAGGGATGGGAAGAGCTCCTCTATCTTCTGCACTACAAAGGGAAGCTTGGTAGTAATGAGAGCTACTGTGGTCTTCCAAGAAAGGTATTGCATCTGCTTTGCTCCCTCTGAGGACCTCTTGCTTGTTCCTTGTGGATACTTCCAGGTTATGTCGTTCTTCTTATATTTCAAATAGGAGAACATGTAAGTGACTGTCTTCGTAATGAGTTTTATGAGAAGACAGAGGATTCTCCCTTGCTTTTCCATGTGTGCACTTAATGAACTATATAAATATTTATATGGTAAACTAGAATAACTGGTTTTGGTATTACATCACATAAGCTCCTAATATCATAACGCTCCTAATATACCAAGGTCAGAGAACCTTGTTCACATTTGAATGTCTACTGTTATGGTGAAGATTTTAATTATTCTTGATCCTTCTAGGGCCTGACCAGAATTTGAAACAAATAGTTTAGAACTTATCATGCTTATCATAACTGAATGATGAAGTGTGTTGTGAAAGAAATGTCCAGAATTTGTACATGAATATTTTTTATATAATTTCAAAACAGACTACTGAAAAAAAATCTGTAGAGAACTTTGACTTTTGAACTAAGACTATAAGCCAGATTTCAGCCTGTAAGGAATTTTTATGGTTAAATTATAGACTTCTAAAAGACACAATTTAAAACTGAACAGCTGACAGTCATTCTGATCATATTTTTTATAAGCTACTGTTAACTAGGATGAGACCTTAAAGGAGGAATAGATCCCATCTCTATCTGCTGACTCAAGAGTTTCTTATCCTTTCCTCTAAAACAGTGCAGCCTGCTGTCAGGGACAATATTGGTCAGACCTGACTGACTACAGATCCAGTCCAGTCTAGCAAGCCTTGTGCTGCCATGGAGGCTTTGCAAAATTCAGCTGCCAACTCCTCCATCTGTACTGAGCACGCGCGAGAAAAACCTCAACAATTTTCAGCAGCTTCTAACTCAGCTTCTAACTAAGTTCGGGTGGATCCTTTTGGTCAGGGACAACAAAAGGAACTTACCTGCTTTTTCCCCCTTATTCCTCTCCTACTCAATAAAACTTCCTATCCCAGCTCTGAAATAGATATTGGGCTGGAATCTTAAAATGTTGTGAAACAATGTGTTTTCTCTTAATGCCGATCTTAGAAGCAGCAAAAGTACTTCTGCTGCAAGTTTCCAAAAAATGCAGCTTGAGGCAGACTCAGGATTGAAAATATCATCTTGAACAGCTTAAAATTGGCAACATTATGTTAGTGAAAAAAAAGTCTTATACTGGAAAGCGGTAGACAAGCTTAGCTGCAGATACTGCTGGCAGCTACACCTATAGCATTTTTTCTGCCAGATCTTTGTCTTCTATTACTAGAGAGAATTATTCCTGTGATGTCTAATGTTTTGTCACCTGTCCTTATGGCTTGTTTTGGGACTGGCACTGTTGTCTCCTGTGACTTGGCTGCCAATTCCACAACACTCGACTTAAGGGATTGCTCCTGTTCTGCCCCCACACGCAAGGGCTGAAGGCCACACCTGATGTGGGACACACACATATTTCTGCTAAGATGTATACTCAGCATTTTCAGGATTACATTATGTCACACCATAAATATGATTATTCTTCATGCCCTGGTCTGGGCCGAGTGAATTTTCAGGAAAGAAAAGCAAAAGAAGTTCTTATGGTCCTTAGAGCATTGGTTTGCATTGCCCATTATGCTTGTTCAACATTTGCCATTACCATATGCTTCTTTCTACTTCACTCCTGTAGACTGCATCATCTCTTTCATAGTTGTCTGTTTTCATCCTTTTTAGAACAAGCCTGTCACTATTCAGTGTTTTTCTAATGTTTCAGCTTCAAGTCTTGTGTTATTAACAAAGAAATTTTTTCCTGCCATCCATGCTATTAAAAATAGATTTACAATGGGAATCATCACCATTGCAACACTGAGAGAGTAAATGCAAGGATCTAGTGCTGTGCTTGTGGTTAGAAACACTAAAAACCCCTCTCCCACTCAAAACTGACTTACATCTTGTAGTATCTCCTGTGTGAGCTTTATAGAGCTTGTATCTGGCCAGAGAGCACTTCATTAGACTCTTAAAAAACAGCATGCAAAATTTAGGGACTCTGCAAGGTTCCAGATGTACAAACCTTTTTTAATTACAGCTATACCACCCACTTTCCCACAGTTAGTTGAGAGAACCAGTTTTCACTAAGGTCAACAGAAAAAAATAACCGTGAAGTTTCAGGCTCATGCTGCTATTACATATGCTGAAATAAAGAAAAAAATAAATTTAAGTTATCATTTTTTAGTCTTTATATCCCTACAAAACATACGGATTTCATCTGAATTCATCCAAGGGGGAAAAAAAACAACATTTTCCTCACTTTGAAATTAGTTAAACTGAAGCTGGAAGGAGAATTAGTATAAAGGGACAAAGTTGGTCTTGCCATGAAAAATGACAGTTTTTCCCTAACTATGAGGACCCTAGTAACTTCCTACAGCTACTTTTTAGTTTGCATTTTGCAATTAAAAAAAAAAATATTTGAGAAAGACAGGCCATACATTTTTCTAATCCTACTACACATTCAGGTTTTTAGTGCCAGAAAGCACAGGACATACTTTCTCTTTTCAACACCATTACAAGATGACAAGTAGGCCAACATTTCTTCCTCGTCATGATGATGACATTGTCATTTGCTGCTTTAAACCTCTCTGAAATACGTGCAATCCCAATGGGGCATAAGAGGCTGCAGACAGGGAGGGAAATGGGAGAACTCTGCAGTAGGACCCACACCTAGGCTTGCAGTCCCTGCTTATTAGAGAAGCAGAAAATACATCATTTAGGAAAAATACAGAAGCAGTAATTGTTTACTTTGTTGCTTGTGCAGCCCATGTCTCGCTGTGTGCCGTGGAAAAGCCAACAGTTTTTCAGCAGAGACAGGCAGGTTTCCTAACAGATTTCCAAATTTTTTCTCCGGGTATTACTGGATGCCGAGCCCTGCTCATCTTTGGACCTCTGAGAATTTAACACATATTTTTCTATCTCAAAATGTATATCTGTAGTAGTTAGGACCATATTCTAAACTGAAGGAAATCTTGCTAAAAGTCTTGTCTGAGATCCCAGAGCATTCAGCATCAGATCCTGAGACAGAACACAGGAGTCTCAGCTCTCAGTCCTCAGTCCGACTGAAAATTCTCTGGTTCATTTTTTCAATGCAATCATTTTCTAGCCTATCAAATCTTTATGCTTTTGTTTGTATCAGGGAGTATAAATGCTAAAAGCAGTGCATGATGCTGAAATATTAAATGCTTTCAACTAATTTCAGGACACAAAGAATCTTCTTTTATCTGCGCTGTAAATCAGTGGAGCAGGGACACAGTAGTAAAACAAACCATAGTGGTCCATAGCCTGAGTAAGAATGCTGCAGTTACAGAACTCATTACCACACGCCTACTTAGCAGACCGACTAACGTGCTAATCTAGAGTTACTATTTGTCATACTTAAGAAAAAGCAAAGAATAGCAGGGCAAACAGTCAACTTCCAACCAAAGCGAAAGTAAAGTGCTGCCAAGAGACACTGGAGCTTATCTCGCCCCTACTGAAATGAATGGAAGTTTGGACAAAACCTGCTCTAGCATTAAGTTTACTTAAGTTCACATATTTTGGCTCGATGCACACTTTCATGAGTGAATAAAAAACTTTGGGAAGGTAGATGTTGGAAACAAGAATACTGGCAATTCTTTCACTATAGTAATAATTGCTGACATTGCGGTAGTCGCTCTGGCTAAAAATATCAAATACAATAACAAACCCAGTGAACCCATTCATTTATTCCCATTTCACAAAGGCTATTTACATACACAGAAAGGCTCAAAATAAATTCTGTATTCATTGTATTTGCAGCACATTCCAGCCCAGCAAACTGGCATCGAAACTATTTATTTAGGGAACATCATCCAGGTTAGAATCTTTCATATCTGATAATTATTTTTCATCTTGAGCACCCAGCACTTACAACAGGAGCGTAATGGGCCTATGTTTTAGAAATGTGATGGTAAACAAACTCAGCGCTCTTTAAAACATTACCTTTTTGTCCAAAAGCAGTCTAATTATGGCTGTATTCATAACACAGTTAAAAGTGAAAAAGCTAAAAGACAATTTAAATTGCAGCAAGGACAGCCATACTAATGAAAATTCGATATTGTAAAGTGGATCTGAAGGTGTTTGTTAAGATATAACTTGCAGCGCAAGCACATTTTTTCACCAACCTCCTACAATTCTCTAAGATCTTAAAATATGACCCATTTTGCAACCAGTGCTAAAATTCCGAGAAGTTCTGAAATAAAACCCGAGGAAAGCCGAGCAGCAGGGTTGCTCTCCATTCCAGCCAAATTCAAGCCAATGTTCCAGATTATATATATCATAACATGAATGACTTATTCTGAAAAAATCCCATCCAGCTTTTATGTAGGTCCATAAACATTACTGGTACTTTTATTAATTTGTCCATAACCATTTAAATAAAATTCTAGAGCTCTGAGCCGTGATCTGTTCCAGACTGTAGTAAGTTCCTGTTAAATGTGTAAATGTTCAGCAGAAAGATATTTTTGCACGGAGACTGAAAATCAGCTGTGCCAGATACCTGAAACTTTGTTAGGGCACTCAGTGGAAAATTTTATTTCAACATTATAAATAACCCTGGACTATTTTAAGTGACCTTAAACTGGTAGCGTCCGATGACTTATTTTAGTTTATCCTAATTAACTTTTTATTTTATTTTAGTAGGAAGAGAGGTGACTGTAAAAATTTTAGTGTGACTAATTAAAAGTGGAAACGTATCTTCTTGTTTGAAATTAAGTAAATCATGATTGTCAGGCTTATATAGCATTTGGATAAAAAACAACTCTTTGCCTTCTTTCTAGCGCCTTTGGAATGGCTCTTTGGGAATGTATTAGAGCCAGCTAAAGAAGGGGGGAAGGAAGCCAAAAGAATCTATGGACATAAATATTTTGCCAAAATAAGTATGAAGAAGTGTATTTTCTGTATCACAACCACAGCAAACCAGAGCTTCTGCATATATACTAATCCATATAGGTGATGAGTAATTGTGCCTTGGAAACGCCTGTGGCCACTTTTGGGGAAAAGCAGATCCCTGTGGTTGTCGGCAGAAGCAGGGCGAGCTCAGGAGGGGTTTGCAAAGTTATCCGCATGGATCGCGTTTTCTCAATGGGATAGAAAACTTCCAGAGCCCTTCCAACCTTGGGCCGGGAAAAGAAAAGGAAGGAAAAAAAAAAAAAAAAAAAAAAAAAAAAAAAAAAAAAAAAAAGGTTGGGGAAAAAAAAAAAGGGGGGGACNNNAAAAAAAAAAAAAAAAGAAAGAAAAGAAAAACGTTGAGGATATAGAAAAGCGGAGGGCACAGATCCCCGCGAGGCAGTGGGTCGGGGGTGCCGCTCCCCTCGGGAAGCGTGGGAAAGCCGCGGAGCGGAGGAGACACGGAGGGATGGATGGATGGATGGATGGAGGGATGGATGGATGGAGGGATGGATGGATGGATGGAGGGAGGGACGGCTGCGGAGCCAGGGCCTGGTGGGCGANGGGAAAGCCGCGGAGCGGAGGAGACACGGAGGGATGAATGGATGGATGGATGGATGGATGGATGGATGGAGGGATGGATGGATGGATGGATGGATGGATGGATGGATGGAGGGATGGATGGATGCATGGATGGAGGGACGGCTGCGGGGCCGGGGCTGGATGGGCGCCCGGCGGGCGCGGAGCGGGGGCGGCAGCCGCAGCCGCGGTGCGCGGAGCGAGAGCTCTCCCCTGTGACCGATCGGCGGAGCTTGCGGCTCGTTCTCTGCTCCGGAGCCGAGCGGGGCAGCAGCCGCCGCCGCCTCTGCGCACACGTTCCCCGGGCACGGCCGGGCTTTGCCCCGGTTGGGGGGACAGAAATTGGGGGTCGCGGGGCAGGAGGGCGCGGGGGCAGCGGTGCCGCCCGGCAGGAGGAGGGCGCGGAGGCTCCGCGGGGGCAGAAACAGCCCCGGCGGTGCCCCCGGCACCAGCAGCCGCACACCGACACACCGAGGCCGGGTACGCGGGGCAGCTCCGCCGGGGCAGCTCCACCGGCTTTCGGCACTGGCTCCGGCGGGACAAACCCGGCTGGGTCGGGGTGCCGGGCTCGGAAGGGCTCTCGGAAGGGCCGCGTCCCCCAGCGCAGACAGACACACACACACACACACACACACACACACACACACACACACACACACACACACACAGCGCCCCGAGTCACACACAGGCGGCGAGCAAGCAGCACACACGCAGCGCCGACTTTTTACAAGAAGGTGGAAGTAGCAAGTCGGAGTAAAGCCTTAGAAATTAGAGGGCGGGTTGTGATAGGCTGTTATCTGCGCGGGGAGGCGGTGACACTTTCGTACCATTGGGTATGTAAATAGTTTTTAATAAGATCTGCCCTTTTTTTTTTTCTTTTTTCTTTTTTTTTTTTTTTTTTTTTTTAAGGGAGAAAACAAACCAGACTCCCTTTACCTTAATAGTCTGAAGGGGGTTTTATAGCTTTCATTCATTCAAGGAAATGGTTTAGGCTTTAGACTACCGGAGACTTAGCAAAAAAACCCTTTGGCACCAGATTATTCTTACTTTTTTTCTTTTTCTTTTTTTTTTTTTTAAACAAGATTTTTCATGGGTTTTTTTTCTTTTTTCTTTTTTCTTTTTTCTTTTTTCTTTTTTCTTTTTTCTTTTTTCTTTTTTTTTCTTTTTTTAATTTAAACAAACAAGCCCAAAAGTGTTAATGGAAAAAACCCGGAGAGAAGTGGAGAGCGGAGATCGTCTCCTGCTCCCCCCCCTTCCCCGTCCCTCTCCCCGTGGGTGAGAGTTTCTCCTCCTGGGGGGGATGCACATTGGTTTATTTATTTTGAAGGCTGCAAAAGTCTGAGGACTGAAGCACCACGTGCTGCTGACTCTCATCAGCATAATGATCGCCTTAGCCAGAGAGTCCTGTATATATAAACCACAAAAACCTAATCATTAGAAATCCCAGCCTCCAAAAACCACATTCAGGACAAAAAAACTGTGGCGTGGGTTTGTTATTTTTTTTCCGGCTCCTTCATCTTCCCCGACCTCAACTTCTTGGGACCCGAAAGAAGTTTGTAACTTTTGGTTGCTTTTTTTCATAATTATTATTTTTAACCCGATTTTCCAGAAAGAAAAATAACTCAAACAAAGCGACATTTTAATGATTTTTTGCTGCTGCTGCTGTTCATCAAGGGCGGAAAAAAAAAAAAAAACCAAGATTTTTGTTCGCCTATCAACTCAAAGGACTTGGATCCAGTAGCGACTTCATGTGAAGGACCGGGCTGCACCGAGGCTGCTTTTTCCTAGAATTTGCTTGGTCATATTTTAGAAATCAGCCTAAGGAGGGCTGTTTTACTGTTGTGTTGATTTTTTTTTTTTTTCTCAGCTATCATCCCCGCTTCTTTTTCTCTGGGAATCCGAAAGTTCAACTTTTCTTAAGTCCTGATCCTCCGAAAGGAGCTAGCTAAAAAGTCTCTTTTAATTATCAGCCCTGTGACTTTCCTCTTCACCCCAACAACCCCAGTAACTTTGTTTCCCCGCCGAAATCGCTTCGGGAGCGCCTTTTTTTTTGAGGGGGGAGCCACTTTTCCCAAGCCCCTTCCCGTGCTCCCGCTTCCTGAAGCCAAAGGCAATAAGCGGGGGAACCCAGCGGCTCCTCGCCTCTGTCCCAGCGAGGCTTTTTGTTTGCGCCTTCTTTTTTTTTTT
>VYZR01073463.1:6218-17384 GCA_013400675.1 Oxylabes madagascariensis | reverse complement strand
AAAAAAAAAAAAAAAAAAAAAAAGGTAGCTATTCAGACAGCTAGAGAATACAACGGTGTTGGGAAAGGGCTGGTGACACCAGTGCAGCTGCTGTTGGGCCATGAGGGAATGAGCACACAGCAGTGAAGCAGATCCCCAGAGTATCAGCAGGCAGCAGACAAGTCAGGCTCTGTCTGCAATGCCATACTAACCACAGATCCCTTCCTGACCTGACTCCGTGTCTAATCCTAACCCGACGAGATGTGCAGACCCACGGCTCAGAAGCTTTGCCCTGTACACACACACATCTGCTGATTTGCATGGATGGAAGGGCTGGCCCATGCCTTATAGGGGTGAAAATGTTGTGAGGTTTGGTTAGAGTGGGTCTCAGGGCTGCAGCAGTGGTCCAGGTGGGTTCTTGCTTCCCACAGACATGCAGTGTCTTGTGTCACAGCTGCCACACGTGCTCCAGGGCCTTCCAGACACAAATTCAAATAGACACAATCCTAGACAATATGATGCTGATAGAAGTTTTCATAGCAGACAGGGGGACAGAGATACAGAGATGCTAAGATGTATATAGTGGGACTCACCTCACTTAATTGTAGGGTTTTGGGATGCCCTGGGCTATCCATGATACGATACAGGACAACAAACCTTCTATGCCTGAAGCAGCAGCAGTGGAAATTGTCTTTGCCTGTGGCAGGGCATTTGGAACTAGATCATCTCTGAGATCACTTCCAACCCAAACTATCCTATGATGATGTGATGCCATGAAGTGTGTCTATATGTACAACACAGATTGATGAATAAGAACCACAAGGCTTGGTGTCTACAGGCCCCCTCCTGAGAATGAAACCTTAAAGAAAGTGTTGCGTGAAACTTTCATGACAAAAGGAGTGGAGAAGAATATTTAGTTTGAAATTTAGTTACGAGACATTTTGTTGTTATAAAAAACTTCTGATTTCTATTAGTTTTAGTGTATACATTAAACCATAAGCTCAGAAAACACGGTTTGTCTGGCCTGTCTCTGAAATAACAAACTAACTGTCCTGTTCTGTTGAGCACCTGTAGACAAAATTTTATGTTTTAACTTTTTAATTCAAAAGAGGGAAAAAAAAATCCAAATATAGATTTCTTTTTCCCCTACGTGTATAATTCTCAAGAAACAAGAGCTCTGGTGAAATTGGGCTGTGCAAGTTTTTTTTTAAAAGAGAGTGAAGTCCAAGATCTCAATGTTACTGTGAGCCATTGTTGAGGTGAAGAGCAGTAAGTGACAACGTACGTAAGGGTGAAGAGGTATTAGCTGTACTATATTGTCAAGTGATAACACACACGCTGACTTTTCAGCACCCTGTGAGTAAGCTGAAAATGAAACAGTCTACAGGTGGGAGCCCTAATGAATGGCACTGTCAGGAGATAATTTCTCATGGCTGAAGAAATCTTTTATTCTGCAGGGAAGTGAAGTAACCTGGCGTTATGGTCCTGTGCCAGATTCCGCTGCAGACAATGAAGTGATTTCAGAGGCCACTGAGTCTGGAAGGAAGAATGACAACCCACAGTTGGCTCAAATGAGTCTCCCCGTTGCTCACTGCTGATGCAATGCAGAAGAAAAGTCCTTGGAGTTCCCCACTGCAATGGCAGCTCTCCAGCCAGCTCCCTCTACTTTCCGTGGGACACAGACCCCTCCTCACTGATGCCCTGTTTCCTGAAATGCTTTTTAACTGTCAGAGAAAATTAAAGGTGAAGACACTCTCTATCCCTTTAAAAACAGTCATTTTGAAAGCAAGAATGATGCAGACTTGGGCTTTGGACAAGCAAGTACTTGTCACATCCCCCCCTACTTCAGTTCAAGATTTCAGGAAGGCTCTGGTGCCACAGTTCCCAAATCTGTGCAACAAGTGTGAGAGCATATCCTATCTCAATTAAGTGTTATGATGATAATTACAGTGGTGACTTTCCCATGATTGGGTGCTGTGCTGATGGGAAGGGGAAGGCCAGACATTCACCTCAGATGTGCTGCACCACAAGATGATAGCACTAGGAGAGAAGGAACTCTTCCTCAGGTTCTTCAAGGCTGTGGGTGCAAGGGTGGTGGGAGAGGTACTTAGTCCTAGTTCCCAGAAGCAAAATGCTTTTACTGTCAGCTCTGAAAGGAAGCACGTCAGGACTGGGAATATGAGTTGTTTAGTTTATGGAAAAGATTGCAAAGTGGGAAAACTGACAGCTGAATGTATACAATATCCTTCCTGTGCCGGCAAAAATCTTGTCATCAGCAAGTGACACTGTGGAGCAGCATGGAGGAGGGCCCTAGCCTTGCAGGGGATTCCACTGATGAATAAAGACAACTAAAAGCTAGTCATGACCACTCTAGGTTCCTTTTGCAGGTCTTAAGGGGCTACCTCAGAGGGCAAATAATCACATCCTCACATGGGGTGTAAGTTAGGCCAGGCAATTCTTCCTTAAAAGCACTAATTTTGTTCTGCTGTCTATCATGAGAGGTTAAATCTAACTTCTTGGTACCTAGTTACATGAAGTGAAGCCCACTCAGTGTGTCCATCTTCCTGGATGGATAGGGATATTCGAGCATCTAGTTGCAATTCACTCAGACAGGGGAAGGTTTCTACTGCACAGGTCCACCTGCAGATATAACTGCAAATAAAAGGCTTTTCTTGAGAAAACTCAAGCTTTACAGAAAGTTTATAAATCTATTGGAAAACTAATCTACTACTACATGGGAAACACAAGAGGTAACATTGGACTGAAAATACAGTGCATTTAGGAATGATTTTGTAGCTGTTTTCCCCCCACCACAATTTTCAACTTAAAGGTTTAATGGGATTATCTGTATCTGTCAGACGTGGCATGGGATTCCCTAAATAGGATATATTATGTAGATAGTTTTGATCAAACTCTGAGGTGCATAGAAGGAAGAAAAAGAGGAATAATATTTTGAAGTCAACTTGTTTCAAAATTCACAGCTATATATTATTTTATATGCTCTTAACTATTGAGAATTCCTACTATTCATATTATTAAAAACATTTCTGGTGAGTGATATTTAAACTAACAGTACCTCTTTAATTTCATGATAGTGAAAACTTGTTGAAACAAAACAGGCATCTGGATTTGCTCCAGCAAGACTGAGATTCTTTTAAGACACTGCATCTTCGCCATTTGAATAAACAGCATATCACTACAGTGAAGTAATCCCAAAATGACACCTTAAAAATAAAACGTCCACTGCAACTTCACACTCTGAGAACTTCAGGAATTTCCTGAAAAGGGGGATCTTCAGTGCTATGCAAAATTGGATTGAATTCATCACTACTGTTTTTGTTTTCGTGCCAGCCTGTGTCTATCTGCTGGGTTTAGATTCTGCATCAATAGAGGCAGCCTAGATAGCTTGTGTGGGGTGGACATGTTCCTCACCAGAGAATTGCTCTTGGGTGGCTCTTGTTCACATCTTGTCAAGATGAACTTGGGTTGTTTGCCAAACCTGGTGTATCCAATATAAAGAGAATGATGATTTTTCTCCCAAAGAGGCAACCTGTTTCACAAACCTATGATCCTTTTCTTTCCCATGTGACAGATGACACCTTTCATTTGCAAGGTACCAACTGCAATTGGATGCTTGTCAGCTGTGACTGCAGCTGCAGGACTGTATTTAGGTCTGGCTACCTAGCTCCACATGGTAGATAGATTTGAGGTAAATAAGAAAAAAAAAAAAAAGTACATTAAAGGTGAATAAAGAAAACTTGCATAGTTTGTGATAGGATGAATCTAACAGTCTTCACTTGAAGTGCAGAGTATATAGGAACCTAAGGAGAAATTATTTCACATGGTACTAAGAAGTATAATGACAAGAGTTTAATGCAATGAGATTAGAAAAGACATATTTGGGCTAAACCTCACCAGAAAAATCACTGATTGTGTGAATTAGTTGTGAAATAGTATTCCAGGGGATTTCTGCCCCCTGCCCCCTGAATATATAAACTGTGTGAGGTGGAACATTAGGAAGGGGAAACTATGCTGAATATCAGGTACAAGTTTAGGCAATGCAATAGATCTTTCCCAGCACTAATTACTCCAATCTACGGATCAAAGCCTAGAAGATAGGCAAACCATTTTATATGTCTTGCAGAGACATATCCCATGAGAAATATTTCTAGCAAGCCTTATAACTTATTTGTGACACAGTTTGCCTCTGAGCTCAAAGATGAATCTATAAAAATAACCCTGTGCTGCTCCATACAATGAACCAGGTACTTACTGGTGGTGTGTTAATATTTCTTCTTTGTCTCCAAAACATCAAATATAGGCACCAAGCCTGTACTCTTTCATTTAACCTGGGTTCCCTTTGGAACCAAGGAGTGGGATTTAAGTGGAAACATTTAGTTTTTAATTACATGTATACAGCCTCACACAAGGCAAATCAGATAAAGATACAGACACTACGAACCCGAGACTGGGACCAGGTTTGCACCAGGAGCTGAGTCATGCATCAAACCTGTAAATATCATTTAGAATTTCACATTACTTGCTAATTCTCATTGAAAATACAAACTAAGACAAGCAGAGTATAGCTATCTACCTACATTTGTCAATAGCCTAAGACAGTAAGTATGAGAGGCATCCTGAACAACTCCATGGCAACATTGTGTGGCCACCTTGGCAGGAGACTTCCCGGGACAGAAAAGGAGTGAGCAGCACACCCAACAAAGACATCCACACATGTACACCTGGAATGGTAGTTTAGCTGCTTTCAGGAGAAATAAAGGTCCTTAAACTGCCCTCACCCCAGTTTATTAGTAGGAAGATCCCATATAACTACTGATTGGAGTAGTGGAACCTGGGCAATGAGGAAAGACCCTGTCCAGCAGTACCTTAGGTTATGCAAAACACTTTGATGTTTCACTTGGTAATCAAATTACCCACACAAAGAGAGTTTTATAGCTAGGATGAAGCACTGAGATCCAGCCTGACTTCCTGCATTGCCCATGAAGTTCTCTGCCCCTGGCTGCTAATCTTGTTTGGGCTAGAAAGATATTTTAAAGAACAGTTAGTCTTGAGCTAAAAATTATCACAGTGTAGGTGTAAATTGCAGCCTTTAGTTCATCATTGTCTAGTTATTTCTATTTATGCTTCAGCTGTTTAGCAAGATATCTTAAGGTCAAAGGCCCTAAAAGTCCTAGTGTACTGTGTCAGTATATATATAGTGTATTTATGTATGTGTATATATATATATATCTGTACAGATTTTCTAAAACCTGCACTTGCATCAAAAGCTGAATTATANCAGTACCTTAGGTTATGCAAAACACTTTGATGTTTCACTTGGTAATCAAATTACCCACACAAAGAGAGTTTTATAGCTAGGATGAAGCACTGAGATCCAGCCTGACTTCCTGCATTGCCCATGAAGTTCTCTGCCCCTGGCTGCTAATCTTGTTTGGGCTAGAAAGATATTTTAAAGAACAGTTAGTCTTGAGCTAAAAATTATCACAGTGTAGGTGTAAATTGCAGCCTTTAGTTCATCATTGTCTAGTTATTTCTATTTATGCTTCAGCTGTTTAGCAAGATATCTTAAGGTCAAAGGCCCTAAAAGTCCTAGTGTACTGTGTCAGTATATATATAGTGTATTTATGTATGTGTATATATATATATATATCAGTACAGTTATTCTAAAACCTGCACTTGCATCAAAAGCTGAATTATACTTTGACAAAATCTGTTTCCATAAATTTGATTATATTGCTTTGATCATTTGTGAAATATGTTGTCAATCTGATTAAGTGATCTGAGATTGAAATCAAGTGAAAAAAGCCCACAGTTATCTGGGTCATTCCATATATCTTATTCAAATACTCATATCCCCCTCACTTTCTGCCAAACTCTTAGAGTTTTCTTTCTGGTTTGGCACTAATTGAAAATTGACAGTAATGGTCAAGAGATCTTAAAAAGTTTCTGGGAACTCCTGATTTTAAAATTTCTGATTTTAGAAACAGCTGTGAACAACAATGTTTAATTCTTGGAACTATGCTTTTGTTACCTGGCAAGGCTAACATGTATTTTCTGTGTTGATTTTCAGTCTAGGTAACTGCTGTAGGTGATTTTAGGTAGTCTCACTGTCACTGTGGGAAATCCAGAATAGATCATTCAGCCTAAGTCACTTTCTCTATGCAGTGCAGAGAGGTGTTTTATGTAGATACTTATCCTGTGGTTCAAAAACATTTGAGATCAGTGGTTTCCCTTACCAGTGATAGAAAGAGCTGATGCCCTTTTTTGACATACAATTTCTGCTATTTTGAGATCATTACTTTCTGGTTTAGTTATAGCAAGTGATTTAAACTCTCTGGTCACAGAAATTCTGCCACTAAATTTGGTAATATATGTTGGGTCAAAATAATGTTGATTAGTGACCAGGAAAATTCTTTTTGCTTATTTTCCAGACTGAGTATTAGCTTAAGTAAGTTAGTTATTTTCTTCCTTGCAAGTCTCTTGGTTGCTTTGCTGATTCCTTTCATGGTGTTTTAAATTTGTGCTAATGAGTGCTTTTGCTGTACTTTCTCTCTGCTCTTTTTGTACCAGCTTGATGCCTTAGCCTAATCCCAGAGAAGTCTGTATCCCTCTCCCTTGATTTGGAGCCCATATAATGAAGCTGAATCTTAGATTTCCCTTTTAAGTCCAATAAACACCCTCTCTTGCAGAATATCCAGCAAGGACCATCCTCTGCCTTTGAACAGGTTGTGACTTATTGTACAGGAACCTGTGCAGCCTAACAGCCTAAGACTTCCACAGTGATCTTTCCTATACGCTGTTTTATTTCTAAGTATTTTGTGTGTAGATGGCTGAAGAAAGTAATTAATACCAAGTTCAGTGATTATGTGCAAGAGTGGTTTGATTCTGCTCTCAAAGACAAGTGAAAAACAATAACAGAATCACAAAATGGTTTGAGCTGAAAGGGATCATAAAGATCACTTCTTTCCAACTGCCATGAGCAGGGACACCTTCCACTAGACCAGGTTGCTACATCCAACCTGGCCTTGAACACTTCCAGGGATGGGGAACCCACAATTTCTCTGGGCAAGCTGTGCCAGTGACTTGCACCTTCACAGTAAAGAATCTCTCCTTATACCTAATCTAAACCTTCTCTCATTTTAAAGCCATTCCCCCTTGTCCTGTCACTACATGCCCTTGTAAGAAGTCCCTTCTCAGCTTTCTTGCAGGCCCCTTTCTGGAAGGGCACAATAAGGTCAGCCCAGAGCCTTCTCTTCTCTAGGCTAAACTCTCTTTCAGCCTTTACTCGTAGGAGAGGTGTTCCTTCCCTCTAATAATTTCTGTGGCTCTCCAAGAGGTCCATGTCTTGTGCTGAGGGGCCCAGAGCTGGATGCAGCACTGCAAGTGGGGTCCCATGAGAGCAAAGCAGAGGAGCGGGATCACCTACCTTGTCCTGCTGGCCATGCTGCTTCTGATGCAGCCCAGGACACATTTGGCTTTCCAGGCAGCCAGCGCACATTGCCAGCTCATGTCTGGCCTGCCAGGAAAACAAGCAACCTTTTTTTTCTCACTTTCTTCCAACATCTAATCAAAAATATTTTCCTGCAAATTTTTGTATGTTGTTTACCACGTTTTAATTATTTATTTATTTACCATGTCAAAGCTGGCTTGACAGATCTGTGGCATTCAGAATGTTAATTTCCTTGAGAACTTACTCAAGTTCCTTACTCGCATTGAAGAGATGGGTTGGATAAAATTAATTCAGGTAAAATGTAAGAGTTTGTGATGTGCAGGAGATTGACTTAGATAATAGTGTGTATCTTTTACTGCATCAATCTGAAACTATAAAAGGCATGGATTATAATAAGAATAAAGTCCTGATACAAAAGGTACTACTTGCATGCATAACTCAGTGTACACTAACTTTACTGATTTGGAGACACGTCATTAATGTATTTGAAAATAAATACTTCACAAGCACCTGTTTAAATATTTCCTGCATTGCCAGCATGAAGAAATAAGGCTACAATTCTCTATTGTATTGCAACAGGCGTGATTATAAATGGAAAGGCAGTTTTAAAATAACAAATTCTCTATTATGTTTCATTAAAAGCCAGCTGTTTGCTACCAGCAATGAACACTAAAGGGTCTGTGACAGCAACACTCAAAGTTATACTTTGTCTAAGTGTACACTGCTTATAGTGTTGGTAGTATATGCTGGTAGTGCTGACCTGTTCCATTATATGACTTTCAAACAAACTCTCTTTTACCCTTGCTGTAAAGCTAAGTGCATTTTTTTTTCAAAGTTCCTAGTAAATAATGGCCAAATCTCCATTTACAAAAATAGAACGGAGCAGAAATTCCTAACCGAGGCTTTGGGTCCGGACGAACGGTCGCAAATGTTTAAATGTTTGATTGGAGAAAAGCCAAATTTTGAATGTCATGGAGAGTGGCCAGTGCCAAGCATCCAATTCTTCTATGGGGCCTGAATGTTGGAGCTGGAGCTAATTGTTTACCCAGTCTGTCTGCCCGGGCAAACAAGCTCCTGGAGGCTGGTTGCTGTGAGCCTGCTCGGATCCCCATTCCTCGGCCTTTATGTACTTATTAGGCTTACAATAAAGGACGGCACCGAGGCAGGCGCAGACGCTGACAAAGACGGGAAATGCCAGGGCTGGCCAGAATGAAATCAGCGTGTTGTGAGTGCTCTTGTTCTGAATGTGAATACGGAGTTTCTGTTGTGAGGGCAGAGGAGTGGCAGAAGGAGGGTGAGATGAAGTTGAATCCCCTGTGCTCCACTCATGGGGGAAAGCTGACAGCTGACTGAGCCCTGATTAGGACGTGTCAACCTGATCCTGCAGGCAATATTCTCACTGAAATAAATGGGAGCTCTGTCTGATTAGGTACACTGTTGTATTATGTTGGTTCATATATTATTTGTATTTCTCTGGAATCCACCAGTTTGAGCTCTGTTTGGAACTGCAGTGTGCTATACATTATAAAACTGAAAAAAAAAAGGTACTCTCTTACCCTCCTTGCAATCATGACAGGAAAAAATATCTGTCAAATTTTGCACACTGTGTAACTGGCACAACCTAGAATAGAGTCAGCATCCCAGAACCTCCTTTCAGTAGGTAATATTACTCTAATTTAATTGGGTTTCTCAGCTACATTCCTAACTTTAGGACTTAACTCACTTTTGAATTTCATATTCTTCCATATTCCTCATAGTAGTTTCAGGAGACTGTCAGATTCTGTAGTATAACCCCCTGTGTCATTCAGTGAAGGACAGAACTTTTAATTGGTCTCTAATGTGCTTGAGGAGTTAACAATAAATTTTTGGAACTGATTTTCTTATTTCTTGGAAGTGTTTGAAGGACAGAAAGCAAAAGACGTGGAGCTGGAAAACAGCAGCTATTGAGGTTAAACTGTTTCTTCAAAATTTATCTGAGAAACTGTTTGTTTCCTCATGGTGGTTAATTAATGTCATAGTTTGACAGAGATCATGAAGTGTGGGAATTGAAGAGAGACTCTCAGTTTAGCAAACAAGCTCTGTGATTTCCCTTGGAGATCAGCACCTCTTGTGCATCAGGACCCTGCTCCTTTAGCATGCAGCAGTGCCTGTGCTGAGGCAAGGGCACCCCCAGGTCTTCCTCACTCACTCAGTTTCTGGCCTTTCTGCTGAGATGACTGATAAATATGTTAAAAAGCGGTGCTGTTGGAAGATGAATTTATGTTACAAGCCTGTGTCTCCAAATTGCCAGCTGGCAGTAACTCTGGTTGCTGCTGCCTTGGACCTGATTTGAATGCCTGACAAAAGGGGAAAGCTCCATGTGCCATTGTCTGGCTCTATGAAAAAGCTCCTCTGGCTCTTTTCTAACCCACTGAGGAAGACTGGGCTCTTCTGTGGATGGAGATGAAATCACAGAGGAAGCAGGGCATTGGGGAGGCCCTTATGTTCCCCAGAAGCAGAGGACATCCTAGGGAGTTCCTGAACACTAATACACCACCTGGGAAATAAATAGGGAGAACTGGAGGACTGTGCAGCTGCAGAACTATGCCATCACTGCACTTACAGAGGTGTGGCACGATGTTTGCATGGCTGGGGTGCATAGATGTACATCAGCATTTAAAGAACAGTTAGTCTTGAGCTAAAAATTATCACAGCGTAGGTGTACATTGCAGCCTTCAGTTCATCACTGTCTAGTTATTTCTATTTATGTTTCAGCTGTTTAGCAAGATATCTTAAGGTCAAAGGCCCTAAAAGTCCTAGTGTACTGTATCAGTATATATATAGTGTATATATATATACTATTGGTATATAGGTATATATACTATAGGTATATATATACACCTATAGGTACATAGGTATATATATATAGCTCAAGTGGAGCTAATAACATGCATCTCACTCTTCAGGAAATACAGAGAAGATGGGAAGAAGGCCATGCTCATTGTCAAGGAGAGCTCTGATGTGCAGGATGACTAGATATCTCCAGAGGTCCTTTACAAAGTAAATTTCTCTATGAATCCCCATGATGCATTTTCCTTGGAGGATTATTCCTTAGTGTCACAGATCTCTCATCAGGAGCCCAGCCTACATTGCCCATTTTCCCTCGTCACAGTTTATTCCCACTGCATTCTGCTAGAAAACATTGGTCACTTGCCAAAATTATTGATAAAACTGGAATTAGGAGGACACCACCAAGAAGACAAGTTTCTGACACCCTCTGTTGAAAAACACTCGCATCTGGGAATATTGATCGGGATTTAGTTCTCATTTCATAATCTCAACTGTAACATTCTGTTGTTTCTTGCAAGCATTGGGTTTCTAGAGGAAAATGGGGCAACCTAAGAAACTACAATTGGCTAAATGCTAAGAGTAGAAGTAGGACAGGTTTTCTGACCTAGAAGAAGACATTTTAGTACTTCAAAATATCAGAAGCCCAAAAGTCTTTTAGGGTGCAGTCACAACAGGAATTTAAAGCTGTGGGTCTCATGAAGGAATGGACTGGGATAGAAGGTACTGAGAGAGAGCAGTGGGATAAACAGCTGAAGTTACACCTGTACTGATATCTCCAACTTGCTTTACCCTTAACTGGACTTTCCTTGAAATGCCTGATGACATTTTCTGTCCCCCAGTCCTTCATGTCTCCTTTGGCCTTCTGGCCTCAGCTTTTGAGCCATCAG
>VYZR01073456.1:0-11426 GCA_013400675.1 Oxylabes madagascariensis | reverse complement strand
TGGTGGTACCTGTGAGGTGTATATTACTTAAGAGCCCCTTCCCACATCTTCCCCTGTATCCACCAAAAGTCCACCTGTTCACTCCTCAGCTGCTTCCTCCCTCTTTTCCTTTATCCAACAGAATTTTAACAGAATTAGGTGGATATTCCCCTCTGGAATAGCACCTTTCATTCCAAACCTAATAGGAAACAAATAATTTCCTTTGACCTTCATTATTAGGATTTCACCAAGAGCTGGTGGATGGAAAATGATCCTCTCCTGGCCCCTGCTGGATTCCTGGAGCAGGGATTCTTTCCCTCTTCCCCTCCTTCCCTTTTCAAGCTTTGCTCCACAGCTTTTGCTTCCAATCCTTGGATCCTTTCCCTCACTCCAGGAGCTCCCAGCAGTTCCACACCCTCTTTTCTCCCATCCTGATCATTTCTTCAGGAATGGATCTGAGCATTTCAATTCCCTCTTTCCTCCAACAATTCCCACCAATTCAGACCTAAAGCTGACACAAGGAGCACGCAGTGCCCACAACTCCAAATCCAGACCTTGCCATCCCTAGACCAGCAATTCCAAACACACAATCCTAGAAAATTTGCATTAATTCAAACCTAACATTAAGGACACACCAAATACTTCAAAATGCCCAGGAAACATCTTGTTGCCCTCAACTCCCAGGGGTTTTTGTTTTCAACTCACATGGATTTGAGGATCAAGNAGAAACTCCAAGTTAAGAATAATCAAAATATGAATCAGTTTTCATGAAACTCAGCCTTCCAAAACTTTATTCAGGATAAAAAAGGATGGGAATGATCTTGGCAAATACAATAATGAAAGAAATCTATGCATATCCCACAGTGATACAGACCAGCAGCAAGATCACTTCTCTCATATTTCTGCTTTTTGCCTTCCAAAAAAAGGGACTAAATCTTGAAAAATTGAGTAGTATTTCAACTTTGGAGCACAGTATTAAAGAATGAATCTCATAAGCACACATCAAAAATTCAAGACTTGAGGCAAATGTCAAATTAATAAAATTAATAACAATATTATCTAGTTCTTTAAATTAACTGTAGTATCTTTGCCTTTTAATTCTTGCTGAAAAATTAACCTTTTAAATACACAGCACCCACCTGTTGTATGGGCACAAAAGAAAACACAGTGAGCTATAACCTCGAATTCCTACCCAATCTTTAAAAATTACTATTGTACATTGACACCTGTAGCTACCTCAACACCCACAGTACTTCATACATGACTAAATATCCTTTCAGTCACCCTGATGTCATCACCAGAACAAGGTTTTTAGTTTCCTAGACCCCTTGCAGGACACCTCTAACCTCAGCAGCATCTCTGCTAGTCAGAAGCAGAAGGCTGGGCACGCAAGATGCCTGCTGTGTCCGAAAAACTATGTAAAAGGCTGTTGTAAAAAAAGGATATTAAAAAAAATAAAAATTGAAGCTGTAGTAAACAGCTTCTAGGAAACAGTTTTAGACTCAGTGAGACACTTGAATTTGCTGTCAGTTTGGTGATTTAAGGCTGTTCCCATGCATCCTTACCAAGCAAATCCTGGGGAGCTTTGCCTGATCAAGACACGGAGGTGATTGACTGCTACTGCACCCAGAGTAGGGCTGCCTGCCAAAACCCCCCTGGCAATGAAACCTGGGCTCCCTTCAGTCCAAATCCATCTCTGGGAAACAATTAACAAGAAAATCTCATTCAGTTTTCACCTAGCATTTTTTTTCACTGCATAGGACATGCAGAAGAACTGCTTTTATACTCCTATGCCATCGCCCAGTATTTAGGAGTAAATACAAAATCGAGGATTTTTTTTCAGTATCCCACACATTATCAAGCAAAAAATTCAAGGTACTTGTGGAACAGTACCCAACGCCACCTTCTGTAGTTTCTTTCATTGTCTAGGGATGAGAACTGTGACCAGATTGAAAAGTGTTTGCACTTAAGAGAGGCTATTCCAAAATACAAAGGAAACCCATTTTTTATCACTGCCTACCTTTCTGTTTTGATTAATGAGGCAGCTGCAACACCTTCAGTCATAAGTGCTTAATTAGCATCCTTCAACTCAACAAGCATCTTTAAACTGATGTTGCAAAGGTTATGGATACAAGGCAAACACTCCTGGCCCTCAGAGCTCTGTAAGGATTACAATTTGACATAAGCAAGGTAAATCCAACACTTTTCATTGTTTTCATAGTTCATACTAAATAAAATCCTGGGTATGCACAGTGTTAGGAAGTAGGATATTACTGCCACTTGATTATAGCATTAAGAAAAAGCATAAATGAGTGTGTGCTGCCCTGAGCAGCTGCACTGTCCTCCCTGGACATGGGGCACACAACACAGAGCATGAGGCATCACCACCTCTCCACACACAGGTTTAGCACAGTTATGTGTCTTACTTGCCAGAGAGTCTGAAAATATGAAGCATTTTTAATGTAAATGTATTTTCCCAGCACTGTGCATCAGCCACCTCTGTAATTTTGTCCTGTTCCCCATTAAATGTTTTTTTTTTCTTCCCTTCTACACAAGATCCCTGAATAACAGTTGTGTTTAGAAGGAGAACCTCATGTCCTTGGCATAGCCCAGTTTGTCCAGGTTGGGAATGCAAGCATACTGGATCATTGGAGGAGGTCCACACATGAGGATCAGAACATCATTCTGAGGTGGGGGCAGGTGGTCTCTGATCATATCTTGGTTCACAAATCCTTGGCTGTAATCCCAATCTGTTAAAAAAAAAAATGAAAGTAAGGGAGGGGGAATGAGGTTAAAAGGAGGAAAAGAGAGATGCAAGTCACTTCAGAAAGGAGAAATCCTGCTGATGAAGTTGTTCCTAGTTGGAACACTTACAGTAACAGTTTTACTGGGATTCAGGTTTAACCATCACATCCCCAGCCCTGGATGCAGAATAAACTTTTGCTGCTGCTGTCCCAAACTTTTGGGCATAATAATATAGACACATTTTTTTTTCATCCCAGTTTTGGTCAGGTTTCATATATGACAGTGAAAGTCTGCAGAACAGTCTTGAGGAGGTCCAAGGAGGAACTTTTATCCCAACTGCTAAGATTAGTTCACAATTTCCCCAAAGAAGGAATGGCAATCAGAAATTCCAGGAGAACTCTAACTGCAGTGGATGACACAACAGCAACAGACTGTGGGAGGGCAAGACCCTTCCCTCAGTGTACCAGAGGTGTATTCTTGGTCACAAGGAAAAGGAGGCATATGGCTTTTCCTTCTCTGCCCCAAACTCCCACTGAATATGAGTGTGAATCTATCCTGACATGGGTGGGTAAGAAAGGAAAAACACAAGGAATGACACTGTTTAGCCTTCTCTTCCTCAAGCTTGTTCAGCAAGCTCAGGCAGGGACCTGTGCCCATGAGCTACACAGTGCCTCTGGCACTGCAGCTGCCTCAGGGCAGGCTCCAAACACAAGGATAACGTTATATTTATGTCTGTGGGGAAGGAGAAAAGGAGGTCACTCTCCACAGGAGACAATGGTAAATACTCAGGTGTAGCCTTGGGAGGAATGCTGCACTGCCACTGGCCTGAGGTGAGCTTTGGAAACACCTCCCTGCTTACACCTCAGCCTGTGTGCATCCCTGCGTGGAGAATGATGCCACCAGATGCACTCAGACATTCACTAGGCAAGAAGTGAATCGGGAAGCTCAGGAATACACACATGACATGGCACGTCTCCTGTAAAGCACATTCACACTCATGAGTTTCACATGAAGTGGCATTTCAGGTCTTACTTTCAGGTGCTGTGTCCAGCGTGTACCAACACTTGAAGCGACTGGGATTCTGAGCCTGGATCTCATCGAGCTCGGAACGTAACAGGATATCCTTCTCAGTCTGCAGGACAAGGAAAACAATGATCACACCCTGCTTGTGAGTGCAGCCCTCACATGGCCACAGAGCAGCAGCTCCTGCACAGCCCTGAGACATGGAAGATATGATTCAACTCCGTTTTAAAGGCTGAAGAGACCAAACCCAAATTACTGCCACACCTAGCCTGTGGCAGAGCTAATAAAAGGCTCATAAATTTCCCAAATCCTGACCATGCAATGCCTTCCCTCTAAAAATAAAACAAAGTAAAACCATCACTTAATCAGGGAATCAGAAAAATAAAGCCCTTTTTAGCACTATTACATCAAAAAACTAATCGTGACTGCACAGAAATATCTCCCTATCGCTTCATACTGTGCCATACAGACAGGGAAATGCCAGGTTTTTCCACCTTTGCCAATTCAAGTATCATCAGCACTGCCATATGGAGACTGCTTGACTTTTAAAAAGCATGTGGAATGAACAACCAAAAGGGTATCAAGTTCTGGTTGGAACAATAAACATTACTCAGGGTATCAAGTTTGGCTCCTCCCTGATGCAGCATCACTAAAGGCCAAAGGAAAGCCTTATTTCCCTAGAGCAGCGGCAGTCTGGGCAGGAAGGAAAAGGGTAGGGACTGAAAGTGCTGCCATCCCCTGCAGTCATAGTGATTTGGCACAGAGGTCACCACTACGTCCATAACTGTGGGGGTAAGGAGGAATGTGCAGCAGCTATTCCAGAGAAGGTGCTATTCCTGGATCTGCAGCTGTGGGTGCTCCACAAAAACTCCTACTGGCTCCAGCCAACTCAAAGTGTGCCAGCCAGAAGCACAGTAGGAGCCCATTTACATTGTTTTAAACACTTTAAAATACATTTTAAAACGGCTTTCTATTTGTGGAGTTTCTGGGTGCAAGGACTCTTTAAAGCCAGGGACTGATGTTTCCATAGGCTGTTGCTAACAGGCAGGGAACTGTTCCCCAGGCTCTCCCTCCTAGCTGCAGTGGGTTTCACAGGCTACTAAAGCAGCTTCAGCCCTGTTAGCCATTCTGAATCATTCCTAGCAAATCCTGGCCCTCCTGCCCTGATACCACTGCGCTTTATGCCACATCCAAGGGCTCCAGCCAGCAGCAGAGAGCATTGGCAGGGCTCCTCAGAACAGGGACTCTCAGTACTTGGATCCTAGCTCCTGGGCAGAAAAATGTCATGTTACAGCTCAGGTATCACAAAACCGCCTGGGTTGGAAGGGACCTTCAAGCCCATCCAGTTCCATCCCCCAGGCTGCTCCAAGCCCCATCCAGCCTGGCCTTGGACACTTCCAGGGACCCAGGGGCAGCCACAACTTCTCTGGGCAACCTGTGCCTGCGCCTCACCACCCTCATAGGGAAGAATTTCTTCCTCATGTCCCGTCTAAACCTCCCCTCTGTCAGTGTGAAGCCATTCTCCCGTGTTCTGTCACTCCAGGCCCTTGACAAGAGTCTCTCTGCATCTTTCTTGTAGGCCTAGATGTGGCACAAATGAAATGAGCACACAACTGAATATGAGAAGAAAAACAGAGGAGAGCCTAAAGAAGCTAAAAGTCACAAGCATGAAGTGAAGCTCACCAGAAATAATGACTCATAATCCAGACACAAATATTCTTTGGAGGGAGAAATTAAAAAGTAGAAAGATTCACAGCAGAACATCAGGAAAAGAAGGGGTGTTGCCCAGCAGCACGCCAACATCTGGGTTATCCAAGAAATCTCTCTTGCAAGGATTCCATGGATGAGAGAGCTTCCCTCTGGCCAGCATGCAGGATGCCACACCTCAGGGAGCAAGAGAAGCACACGAAAAACCAACAGAGGGGATGGAAAGGAAAGCAGACAGCCAAGAAGAATCACAGCTCTGTAACTGAGGGACCTGCTGGAGACTACAGCTAGTTTTAGCCTCACCCAAGATGTCCTCAGACAGAAAGATTCCACAGACAAACACTGCTGCAAAGCTGGGGAGTTAAAATTGCTGGAGGAGACAAATGTCCGCCCTTTTCATGTTTCCACTAAGAAAGACGGCTCTAAAAGTCTGCCCAAAACATTAACAACTTGCACAAAGGAATGCAGGGCTTTAGCATTCATAAGCTGGATTAGAAACAGAGCAATGAGTCACAGGAAGTCAAACATTAGCAAACATTTCTGTAGTAATGCTAAACCCTCAATTTCTCACAGTGCTTTTATATGGGAGGTTTACAACATTTCAGTCACTTCTCCCCTCAGGGTTTGTATCTCTGTGATTTCATTTGCTGAGTGGAGTCCTGCTAGGTAAATAAAACACTACAAACGGAAAAAAAAAAGAATTACCTGATTAGCAAACAGCAGCTGGCAAATGGTGGGGTCATCTTTGTCCTTTATGATTGCTCGAATGATCTGCAGCATAGGTGTTATCCCTGGAAGGAGAAGAGAGGCAGGTCAGTGATGTGAGGATGGGTAGTAAAAGAAAGGACAAGTGGGAAAACGTGAGCAATTGCATCTACCAGCTATCAGAAACCACAGATGAATCCCTACAGATACCTACCAGTCCCCCCTGCAATCATCCCCACGTATTTCACTGTCTTGGTAACTGGTTCAGCTTTCTTTTCTGGCCGAATAGCAAACTTGCCTGAAGAGAGAGAGAGAGGGAAAACACTGAAGCAAGCAGGAAACATCCCCCTGTTATCCCTTTCCAGCACATCCTGCTAAATTGACTTCATTTCAGCTCTGTCACCCTTCCTTCCCAGAGAACAGAAAAGGTGGAGATGTCCTGAATTAAAGCAATCATGAAAGATGACTTTAAGACATGAGGTGGTAACATCAGACACTGACATGGGTTTATGATTTATCCCTGACCACAGCCTACATACACACCACCTGTATTTCAATTTGCTCACATCCCATACCCCCAGTGACATGCACAAGCCCAGATTCTGGAAACAGTTCTACACTAAGGAATTAATCTGCTCAGAAAGCTTATTTCCCCTGAACAGATTATTTTAAGGGAAAGCATAAAATATGCAGCATGGTGGGTTTTTAAAATTTTTCTTTTTTTGAGCCTATTTGCCCATTTCAGCCAAACACAACAGAGAGTCTGAAACTCCTCAAAATGTTGTGTTGTATTCACAACAACATCCTCTCTTCATGCAGGATAACATGAATGCTACATACAAAGCTCTGGAAAACCACGTGTCGGAGTTCTGCTTCACATAAAACTGCCAGAAGGTTTTTGTGACACATTTGTGGCTGCATTATACTAACATGAGATATTTTACATTGACATAAAAGTAATGCCTACTCATAAAGTTTATTTTTACTTGGGAAATTAGCAGTGGACAGTGCAAATACCCAGTGTTTTTGTCAGTGTATAAACTATGTCCATATAAACATGGGAAAAACCCATCCCTTACTTGAGAACAGCATCAATAAAAAGCACTTCTATATTAATAAGACATTTTTGCTGTTTACTCTGGGTAAATTCTATCTTCCAAACCAGCCTTGCCTTTTCCTTTGTACACAAGGAGGCCACTTGGTCCTCTGAAGTCAATGGTGTCCCCTATTTTCAGGCTGTCCAAGTATTGAGACATCTTCCCTCCATCAGGAAACTTGGGATGGACACCTCTGAAGTAGACCTATTAAAAACAAAAATGAAGCAGTTCAATCTCACAGCTCAGAGAACAGCATTGCCCTTCAAATTTTTAGGTACAAATACTCCTCATGCAAAGCAAACAATTACTCCATAAAGAAATGCAATGTCTGACTGACAAATGATCAAAATGCCACTCCTGCCACAATTTTTGGACAGAGACCTTTGATTTCTCCACTGTAGTTCTGCAACACAGAAAACACTGATAATAATCAACACGATTTACACTCAAGTTTAAAAGGGGCTAGACAAAGAAAGAAAAAACTCAAAACACTGTGATTCCAAAGAGCAAAATTCTAAGAGGAAATCCAGTGCAGATATTCATGCTTTAAATTCCTAACAGCTTTAAATGATAGGTAGTCTAGCTACCAAGAGGCAAAATGAAAGTACATTATCACAAGAGTTAAACTCACATTCTTACCAATTAAATCAATCATTTCCACTGCCTGGATCAGTCATGATAATGATCACCTCTCTCAGTGATCATAATGACCAAATTCCATTAACTTCAGAAGCAGCTGCCCATTCAGGCAAGGTTAATTCCTTATTCCAAAAAAATTAAAAAGCGTATGAACATCTGCAGGTCTACACAGAGGGTGGAAAATGATGCAGCATCTCATGAGACACCCTTGCTAAAGAGCCTGCAAAATACCACGTGGACTGCAGGCAATGGCACATTCCTGAAGAGAAGCCAGCACACCAAACTTCACATAAAGGCACTGCAAAGTGGCTCAGAAGTTGCCCAGCCAGGGAACAGAGTGTGACATTCTCACCTTGACAACAAGATCCACAAAGCCCTTGTCATCATCACTGGACACTGGAGTGTAAGGTCTGATAACCAGAGCTCCATCAATCCGTGCAGACAGGTAGATGTGCTGCCCTGTTGCAGGGAAAAAAAAACCCAAAACTAGTTTTCTTTCAGAAGATTTTTCTTTCATTGAATGTGCTGAGTTGGCATGGACTGAAATGCAGCCTCAAAGCTCCAACTACCTTATTTTACGGCATCATTTCTTCCTTTCTTATTTTCCTGACACTGCAACACCTTGCCAGAGTTGTTAGCCATGCACAGATCTACCTCGAAGGACAGACAACTCCACTGCTAATTCTGTGTGTCAATCAAAACTTCATTTACATTTACCAAAGCCTGAACTGTAGCTGAGATCTTTCAAAAGATGGGATTTGTCTCTCCTGTACAGACAAATAAAAGGGACACAGGAGGGGAAAACTGTCCAATGCTGCTCACACATCTTTATTAATGTATTAGTTGTAAACTGCCACATTTTAGTTAAAACTGACTTTGTAACTGTTCTTGCTCTGACCACAGATCCCTCACATCTTCCAGGAGCTCTCCAGCTGCCTTTGCTGAGGCTACCTGGACACAAAGCACTTTTCTAACCCTGCTACTCCTCCATCTTAACATGCGAATGCAGCAACCACGTTTCCATATGTCACACATCCTCTGAGCTCTCTACAACAGTTTCTCTTCTCAATGTCTATATATTTTTTTCTGAAAAACAAGAAAAGAACTAACTTCTATAGAAGGTTTTCCTATGAAATTCCATTCTGAAGACATCCAAGTGAAGATTAATCAGGAGGGGAGGGAGAGATTTTGAGTTTTGGGTTTTTTTTATCACCATTGGATCAATAGAACAAAGCATCTCTAGTGATAGCACAGCTCCTTTGCATGTTATGGGAACACAAAGAAGGGATTTTACCAGGAGCTGGTTTGCAAACGATCATAATGACTATATTACATTAGCTCCAGAAGCAGCTGACCCTTCAGGCATGGTTCATTCCTTACTCCAGAAGGATTACAACGTGCTAGGTGAAGGAAGATGTGCTACCTGGTGACTTGGGGAATGAGCAACCATAACCCACCTGAAGCTGTACATGGACATCATACACCAGTAACCCTCCCAGCGAAGCCTACAGACATCCTGCTAGGGCAGACCTGGAGGGAGCTGCAGCAGGGAGCTCCTGTTCCTTCTCTGGGGCAAGAGGGGCTGCAGGCACAGACCCACAGACCCCTGGTGACCACTGCAGACTGTCAGCCTGAACAGTGGGGCTGCTGCTGGGGCACATCTCACAAGAACTGGTACACAGCAGAAAAGGTGCCCCTCTCAGAGAGAAAACATGCCTTATGCCCTCACCTGTTAGAGCTTTACCCCACCCTGATAGGATGTAAATTGGCAGCCTCTGCATGGGGCCACATACAACCCTCTCTCTCAGAATGAAGCTCTCAGTGTTTTTGGTGATGAAAGGCAAATGCTGGTGCTGGACTAAACAGCATCTGCCACCCAACTGCAGCTCTGCTGCTCCCAGCTGCTTTTCCATCTCCTGCAGCTTTCTGCTCTCTCTGCTTCCCAAGTCTCACCCTGCAAACCACTCCTCAATGTCCATTTTGGGCAAGCCAGGCAAGGAGCTTTGCTTTTATGGCTACTAAAAAGATCAAGAGATTTTTAACACCCCAAACAAGATGGAACTTAACACCTGGAAAAGGTGCTGACAACAACCACGAAGCACAGGAGCCACAGATCACTGCAGCAGCTTGTTAAAGTGGAAGCCCTATTAAACACAAGTCACAATTAAATGCTCTTTATACAAGCAAGAGGAAACAATGGCACTAAGCTGCTATGGAAGGCACCAGACCACATGGCAGGGCTTTTGGAAACAGCTACCCCTGGGTGATTCAAAAGCTCCATGAAATTCAGAAGTGAGTAGATCATCTCGTAAACCACATGTGTTGGAGGAGAAGTGGATGACAGCAGTGCCTTAGGGCACAGAAAGGGACTGCAGGGATTCAGCCCCATAGGAATAACACATGCTGGAAAGCTGAGACTGGAAAAGTACAAGTGAAGACCTGTGTTTGTTCCTACTCTCTCCACAGAAACAAGCTGGAAGTTCACTCATGTACACTGCATTTCAGAGCCTGCAGATTACTCACAGCACGAGGATAATCTTGCAGAGCTCTCAGTAACAGCTCCAGCCACATGAGCAGTATTCCAAACTCAANAGAAGTCCTTTCCTCAAGACAAAAGTATCCACCCAAGACTTCAGAAGCTGTAAGCATTTCACAGCGCCCATGCAGAGGTCACGCTCAGCACTGCACCTACCTCCTTATCAATCAGCCTCAGTGCATACTTCACTTCTGGGTCCTTCAGGGTAATTGCAGGCTGGGGATTCCTGAAAAGCCTCATGATGGTGGTGTAGATCAGCCATACTGGGTATGTCACAACCTGACGCAACTGCAGCAGCACAGAAACAGCATTAGACACAAATGCAAAATGAGAGTGACTTATCTGGGTGACCAGGAATAGGGTGCTATGCCACGGCAATCTAACCACCAAAAAGAATATATTTGTTTGAGCAGGAAGAGGAAGCATTATTTAAAAAAACCCAAACAACTCCAAACCCACAGATTTGCTATATGAAGACCTGGCATCACTCCTGTGTTGAGGCACTTGCACAGCAGCACGGGGTTGCCACGCTGGTAGCTGGACACGAAGTGAGGCTGTCACAACTCCATATCCCCAAGTCCCCTGAATGCCCCATCTCCAGCAGGCACACAGGCACACGTGTCACGTGTTCAAATGCACACAGAATCACAGAATATCCTGAGCTGGGAGGGGCCCATCGGGATCACCCAGTCCAACCCCTGGCTCTGCACAGGAAACCCCAACAATCCCACCCTGTGCCTGAGAACATTGTCCAAATGTTCGTTGCACTCTGTCAGGCTTGGGGCTGTGACCATTCCACGGGGAGTTCCAGTGCCCAACCACCCTTTGGGGGAAGAACCTTTTCCTAATATCCAACCTGAACATGTGGCTGACCACACTGATCAACACAGCCAAACACACACAAACAGCACAGATGGGGAACAGGTTCATCCTGTTCCCCTCCCCACCGATCAGGATGAACGTCCACGAGTGGAAATTCCATACACACACACACA